>PVJS01031698.1:0-11052 GCA_004027185.1 Glis glis | reverse complement strand
GATATAATCCCAAGGTTCCTAATAAAAGGGAGGGAGAGCCAGGTGCAGTGGCCCACACCTGGAATCCCAGCTACTCCAGAGGCTGAGGCAGGAGGATTGCAAATTCAAGGCCAGCCTGGGAAATTTAGCAAGACCCTGTCTCAAAATAAAATTTAAAAGGGCTGGGAGTCCCAGTACTTGAGAGGCTGAGACAGGAAGATCACAAGCTCAAGATCACAAGCTCAGCAATTTACTGAGACCCTGTTTCAAAATAAAAAAGAAAATGGGCTGGGGTGTAGCTTGGAGGTAGAATGTCCCTGGATTCAATCCCCAGTAGCATTAAAAATAAAAAATAAAAGAGGAAGGCAGGAGGGTCAGAGTCAGAGGAGATGTGACAATGGAAGCAGAGGATCATAGAAATCTGAAGATGCTACACTGCTGGCTTTGAAGATGAAGGCAGCGGTCCTGAGCCTCCAGAAGCTGGAAAAAGCAAGGATATGGATTCTCCCCTAGAGACTCGGTGGGGGGGGGGGATGACCTGCCCATAGGTCACCTTCAGTCCAGTGAAAACCACTTTGGATTCCTGACATCCAGAACTGTAAGATAATACATTTGTGTTGTCTTAAGCCACTAATTTCATGGTAATCCTATGACAGCTGCCATAGGAAAGGACTCAAACTTTTAGGAATTCTTGCTCCCTTGGGCTGAGAGTATCCACAGCAGCAGGACTCCTAAGAACCAAAAACTGGAAGGGGAGTGGAGAATTCAAGGGTACAACTACAGGAAAATGGCAAAGTAACTGCTATGACTTCATGCAAGAGTGCTTTGGACTACAAAGCAAGGACCTGCGTGAAGGACAGATATAGGTGCGAATTCGGAGGAATCACACAAAGGCCATGGAGTGTAGAAAGGAGGCCTTGGAAAAGTACATCCAGTAGGATACTACTGCGTCCAAATAGTTCAAAAACAGGCAAAACTACATATTTCTTAGAAATAAGTACAGAATAAAGTGTGGGAGCAATAAACATCAAATTCAAGAGTATGGCTGTCTATAAGAAGGGGTATGAAATTGGAGGCAAACACTGGAGACCAGTAGGCAAGGATGGTTCAATCTTCCTGGGTTTTGTTTGTTTTTTGGGTTTTTTTCTTGTTTGTTTGTTTTTGTGGTACTGGGGATTGAACCCAGGGTCATTCTACCTCTGAGTTACACCTCCAGCCCTTTTTATATGTTTTATTTTGAAACAGAGTCTCACTAGGTTGCTGAAATGGTCCTTGAACCTGCAATCCTCCTGTCTCAGTCTCCCAAGTACTGGGATTATAGGCATGTGCCACCACACCTGGCTCAACCCCCAGCCCTTTTTAAAATTTTTTAAAAATTTTGAAACAGGATCTTAGCTGGGCATGGTGGTACATGCCTATAAACCCAATACTTGGGAGGCTGAGACAGGAGGACTGTAAGTTCGAGGACAGCCTCAGCAACTTAGTGAAACCCTCAGCAACTTAGTGAAAGACCCTGTTTTGAAATCTAAAAAAATAATAACAAGCCAGGCATGGTGGCACACAACTTGTAATACCAGTACGTGGGAGGAGGATTGCAGGTTCAAGGACAGCCTCAGCAAGTAGTGAGACTCTCATCAACCTAGCAAAACCCTGTTTCAAAATAAAAATTAAAAAAAAATAGGGCTGGGAAGCCAGGAGTGGTGGTGCACGCTTGTAATCCCAGTACTTGGGAGGCTGAGACCAGAGGATCTGAGTTCGCAGCCAGCCTCAGCTACTTAGTGAGGCTCTCTGCAACTTAGTGAAACCCTGTTTCAAAATAAATAATAAAAAAATAGGGCTGGGGTTGTAGCTTGGAGGTAGAATGCCCCTGGGTTCAATCCCCACTACCACACACACAAAAAATAGGGCTGGGGATGTAGCTCGGAGGTATAATGCCCCTGGGCTCAATCTCTAGTACCTCACACAGAAAAAAAAAATAATAAAACCCGGGTGTGGTGATGCACTCCTGTAATCCCAGTACTTGGGAGTCTGAGACAGGAGAATTGCAGGTTCAAGACCAGCCTCAGGCTGGGCGTGGTGGCGCACGCTTGTAATCCCAGTACTTGGGAGGCTGAGACCGGAGGATCCGGGTTCACGGCCAGCCTCAGCTACTTAGTGAGGCCTCCGCAACTTAGTGAGACCCGGTTTCAAAATAAAGAATAAAAAATAGGGCTGGGGGTGTAGCTCGGAGGTAGAATGCCCCTGAGTTCAATCCCCAGTACCGCAAAAAAAAAAAAAAAGACCAGCCTCAGCAACTTAGAGAGATTCTCAGCAACATAGAAAGACTCAATTTCAAAATCAAAAATATAAAAAGGGCTGGGGGTGTAGCTCAGAGGTAAAATGCCTCTGGTTCCAATCCCCAGTACTATAATAATAATAATAATAATAATAATAATAATAATAACAATAATAACAATGACTACAGGTGTAGCTTGAATGTAAAATGTCCCTGAGTTCAATCTCCAGTACCAAATAAAACAAAAAAAAAAGCTGCTATGAACATTTGCGTACACATTTTTGCATAACATTTCTCTTTGGGTATATGCCAAGGAGTGAGTATATGATAACTTAATGTTTAGTTTTGTGTGTGTGTGGTACTGGGAATTGAACCCAGGGGCCTTCCATCTCTGAGCTACACCCTTAGTCTGATTTTTTTTTAATTTTGTTTTGTTTTGTTTTTGCAGTACTGGGGATTGAACCCAGGGACATTCTACCTCTGAGCTACCCCCACCCCAGCCCTATTTTTTATTCTTTATTTGGAAACAGGGTCTCACTAAGTAGCTGAGGCTGGCCGCGCACCTGTGATCCTCCTGTCTCCGCCTTCCAAGTACTGGGATTACAAGCGTGTGCCACCACGCCTAGCTAAAAGTTAAGTTTTAGATAAGCATTATGGATAATCTTTTTTTTTTTTTTTTGGTGGTACTAGGGATTGAATCCAGGGGTATTCTACCTCTGGGCTATGCCTCCAGTCCTTTTTATTTTTTATTTTGAAATAGGGTCTCACAGCCAGGCGTGGTGGTGCATGCCTGTAATCCCAGTAGTTGGGAGTCTGAGACAGGTTCAAGGACAGCCTCAGCAAATAGTGAGACTCTGTCGGGCGTGGTGGCGCACGCTTGTAATCCCAGTACTTGGGAGGCAGAGACCGGAGGATCCGGGTTCATGGACAGCCTCAGCTACTTAGTGAGGCCCTCTGCAACTTCGTGAGACCCGGTTTCAAAATAAAGGATAAAAAATTGGACTGGGGGTGTAGCTTGGAGGTAGAATGCCCCTGGGTTCAATCTCCAGTACCGCAAAAACAAAACAAAACAAAACAAAAAGTTAAAAAAAATAGTGAGACTCTCATCAACCTATCAAGACCCTGTTTCAAAATAAAAATCAGAATGGGACTGGGGAGCCAGGCATGGTGGCGCACGCTTGTAATCCCAGTACTTGGGAGGTTGAGACCAGAGGATCCGGGTTTGCGGGCAGCCTCAGCTATTAGTGAGGCCCTCCGCAACTTAGTGAGACCCTGTTTCAAAATAAAGAATAAAAAAATAGAGTTGGGGGTGTAGCTTGGATGTAGAATGCCCCTGGGTTCAATATCCGGTACCGCAAAAATAAAAAAAAAAGGGACTGGGGGTGTATCTCAGAAGTGGAATGTCTCTGGGTTCCATCCCCAGTACCATAAAAAAACTAAAAAGAGATAGAATTAGCCAAGGTGGTGGCACATGTCTATAATCCCAGTACTTGGGAGGCTGAGGACAGGAGGATCACAGGTTTGAAGACAGCCTCAGCAATTTAGCAAGGCCCTCAGCAACTTAATGAGATCCTGTTTCAAAATAAAAACTAAAGGGCTGGGCGTGGTGGCGCACGCTTGTAATCCCAGTACTTTGGGAGGCGGAGATCGGAGGATCCAGGTTCGCGGCCAACCTCAGCTCTCTTGCTCTCTCTCTCTCCCTGTCTCTCTCTCTCTCTCTCTCCTTAGTGAGGCCCTCCGCAACTTCATGAGACCCAGTTTCAAAATAAAGGATAAAAAAATAGGGCCGGGGGTGTAGCGCGGAGGTAGAACGCCCCTGCGTTCAATCCCCAGTACCGCAAAAAAATAAATAAATAAAAAATTTAAAAAAAATTAAAAATAAATAAAAAAATAAAAACTAAAAAGGTCTAGGGGGTGTAGCTCAGAGGTAAAATGCCCCTGGGTTCTATCCCCAGTAACACATACACGAAAAAAAAAAAAGAAAGAAAAGAAGGAAGAAATAGGGTCTCACTAAGTTGCTGAGGGCCTTACTAAATTGCTAAGGGTGGCCTTGAACCTTCGATTCTTCTGTCTCAGTCTCCCAAATACTGGGATTACAGGTGTGTGCCATCATACCCGGCACATTATGGATAATCTTCTATTATAAGTATGCCCCAAATATTGCATGAGGCATTCTGATACCAAAACAAATAATTATCACTTATTCAAAATTGAAATTTAACTGGGCATATTGGATTTTTATTTTTTTATTTATTGGTAGCAGGGATTGAGCCCAGGAGCATTCTATCTCAAAGCTACACCCCCAGCCCTTTTTTAAAATTAAAATTTTTTTTTGTGGTACTAGGGATTGAACCCAGAGACATTCTACCTCCAAGCTACACCCCCAGCCCTATTTTTTAATTTTTGAAACAGGATCTCACTAAATTGATGTGAGTCTCACTACTTGCTGAGGCTGTCCTCGAACCTGCAATCCTCCTGTCTCAGCCTCCCAAGTACTAGGATTACAAGCATGCACCACCATGCCTGGCTTATTTTTTATTTTTTTTTATTTTTTATTTTTTTTTTGCGGTACCGGGGATTGAACCCAGGGGCGTTCTACCTCCACGCTACACCCCCGGCCCTATTTTTTATACTTTATTTTGAGACCGGGTCTCACGAAGTTGTGGAGGGCCTCACTAAGTAGAGAGAGAAAGACAGGGAGAGAGAGAGAGAGAGAGAGAGAGAGAGACGGGGGAGAGAGAGAGAGAGAGGTTGTGCGCACACGCGTGCGTGCACGAGCTGAGGCTGGCCGCGAACCGGATCCTCCGGTCTCCGCCTCCCAAAGTACTGGGATTACAAGCGTGCGCCACCACGCCCGGCTTATTTTTTATTTTGAAACAGGGTCTTACTAAATTGTGAGGCTGTCCTTGAACCTATGATCCTCCTGTCTCAGCCTCCAGAGTACTGGGATTACAGGCAAAGGGCACCCAGTTTATCTTGGATTTTTATTTACTAAATTAGCAATTGTGTATATGGGGAAACTGAGGCCCTGGAAGATGGCATAAGTGCCTTACCAGAGCCAGTTAATGATAGGGGCAGGGCTGTATCCCAGAGCTCTTTGTGCCCTGGCTCAACCTCCTTTACACACGTGCACACACGCACAGCCTGATTTCTGTCTCTAGGTCCTGGCTCTGGCAGTGAACAGCTATCTGTCCAAGGTAGCAGGACGGAGGCTCTCATGGAGGACAGGACAGAATGAGCAGAGAGGGTTTGGAAGAAGCATGGGGATTTCTCTTCTCCAGATACCCCTCCGAGGGCAGCATGCAGATCCTGACCTACTCAGCACCTCTTCTGGGCTCAGCCCAATACTTCAGCACTCCCCTGTCACAGCCCCTGGCCTCCACCTCTTGTCATCAGCAGGAGTCTCTGGGTGTCATCCTTAGCAGAGCCCACGCCATCTCTGCTGCCCCCCTCCAGCAGTAGAGAGCAGGAAGGAAGCTCTTGGGCCTGGGGGGGACCAGTTTCATGGCTGGACAGTTCTGCTGTGGAAGTTTCTCCTCTGAGCTGGGCATGGTGGCACACACCTGTAATCCCAGTACTTGGGAGGCTGAGGCAGGAGGATAGTGCATTCAAGGTCAGCCTCAGCAACTTAGTGAGACCCTCAGCAACTTAGCAAGACACCATTTCAAAATAAAAAGATTAAAAGAGCTGAGGGTGTAGATCAGAGGCAGAACGACCCTGGATTCAATCCCCAGTACAAAATAAAATAAAAGTTCCTCCTCTGTCCATTCCAGACTGCCTGCTTCTGGCCAAGCCCTGTGGTAACCCTGCTCCTTCCACCACCACCACAGCCCCTAGGAGTTGGCAGGTGAGCTGAGGTCCCCGCTCCAGGGGAGTCGACACTGAGGACTTGGATGCCTCATTGCTGGACTGATAAGTTGGCCACCATGGGCCTGTCCCTGTCTCTGTCCCTGTCCCCTCCTTGGGCTGCTATGCTGAGGGTCTTCCAGGGTGACTGCAGAATGCACTAAAGGGTCAGGAGGACCTAGTACCACGATCACCAGGGGCCAGTGGGCTGCAGGAGTCAGGAGGGGGCTCAGAGAGGGGACTCAGGAGAGAAGTGGGGTTCGGGGTGGGGGTGGGAGACTCAAGGAGTAGTCTGCTGGAGGGACAGGTGCTCAGAGGAAGGGGGGAGGACAGGCTATGGAGGCAGGGTCTCGGGGAGGGAAAGGAGGTCAGAAAGAGGGGTTCCACGAGGCACTGGCCGCTCAGGCAGAGTAGAGGGTGAGGGACCTGGATGCGGAGAAGGGGGATCAGAAAGGGGAGGGGGTGAGAAGGGGCACGGCTCAGGAGAGCGAGGGAGCTGGGGAATGCGGTTTGGTGAGAGGAAGGGGGGTCAGGGAGAGGGAGGCGGGCTTCACGAGGGGACAGTGGACGGATCTGTCCCCCAGGGATGGATGGGGCTCAGTGAGCTGACTGGACTGTGGAGAGTGAACTCAGCGCATGGGATGAGGTTCAAAAAGGTGCCAGGCTCTTCCCACTGGGCCGCTGCGTCACACCTAGGGCTCCTCCCTTCTCGCACCCAGCCTACGGTTTGGGGGCCAGGCCCCAAACCCCCGGGGAGGGGGTTAAAGGTGAGCGGGCACGAGCCGGTGGCAGACGGGGATTGGCAGGCGGCGGAGCCCACGGTCCGGGCCATGGCTGCGCCACAGGCCTGCAGCCGGCGGAGCTGCTGCCACCCACGTGCTAAGGAGAGAAGGAGGCACCGGATCAAGGGGCAAAGGACACCCCGGAGCGCGGCGGGCGGGGAAGTGGCAGTGCCCGCGTCCACACCCGCGGCTAAAAGTCCGGCTCGCGGCGCAGCGCAGCGCACGGAGCCCTCTGCCGCCGGCGCGGGGAAGGCGCGGGAGCGGCCGCCGCGCCCGAGCATCCCGCCAGCCCGCCGCTCCCCAGACCCGGCCCGACCCCACCGCACCGCGCGGATCCAGGTGAGCGGCGGGAGCCCCTCCGTGATGAGGTGGGTGCGGGTGCCTCGCCCAGGAGGAGTCGGATCCTATGCGAACCTCAGTCTCCCCACCTGTCAGTGGGGAGGGAACTCCCGGGGGCTCAGCCGGGCTGAGGGGTTCACACTCTGGTGCATCCCCCTCACTCCGCTCAGCGGCCTAGGGAAGGAGGCAAGCTCATGCTCCGGAGGACTCTGGATCAAGAATCCAAGAGTTCATGTCGGCTTGCACTTTCAGGAGCAGAGGGTGGGGTGCATACAGGTTTGTGCCTCCTGGGTCCCACTGACTGGGCTGGGATTGCACTGTAACATGGGGGGGGGCGGGGGTCTCCTTGGAGCTGACCAATGGGCCAGGGAGACAAGAGGGAGGGCCAGATGTCAGGGTGGGGCGTTGTGGATTCCTGGTTGCCTGGGCTTGTGGACAGGTAGGGGCTGGAGAAATGGTGGAGGGCCCTCCCACTGCCCTGTCCTGAAAAGGCCAGGGTTTCTTTCTGTCTCCCATCCACCCTATCCCCACCCTCCTGAGGCCACCCTGGTGCCAGAGGGGTCTGGAGGTCGGTCCTGGGCTGAATGTGGGAGACGAGTTCCTTTCTGTGGCTGGCTATGTGATCTGGGGCATGTTGCTTCCCTTCTCTGGGCCTGGCGCTTCCTCTGTGACACGGGGAGGCTCACTCCTGGGCCTCTCATATGGAGGGAGATAGGGACTAGATAAAATGAGATACGAAGATGTTTTGGAGGACAGGGTGGCCCATCAAACAAGGTCCCTCCAGTCCTTCGCAAGGGGGTGATTACAAGGCGGGGAATGATTACAAGGCCATCTGGACCCAGGGATCTAGCCCAGACCGTCATCCTGCCCAAGAACTCTGCTTATTCTCAGCAACTGGCCTGCCCTGTCTTCTTCCCAGGTCACCAGGTCCAGAAGAAGGCTCAAATTAGGGGTTCAGGAATCTCAAGCCCACCCCAGAAAGGTCTAGCTCCTCAGTCTCACAACAGGGGCAGCTTCTGGAAGAGGAAGGAGGTTCCAACTGTGGAGACCTGAGCTGAGGCCACCAGGATTTCCCTCTCTTGGGAAAATGACCCCAAATCTGGCATCCCCCAAAACCTCTCTAAGAATACAGTTTACTTTAGGTCAGGGCTCAGTTTACAATCTGGGTCAGGGCTCAGCCTGGGGCCCAGGCCAGAGGGCAGCTGAGAATCAGGGTCAGGCACCCTGATTGGGTGTTGGAATCCTGTGACTGAAATCACCAGTCATAGGGGTCGACACTGGTAGAAGTGACATGTGTAAACTGAGGTGGAAGGCAGGGGTCAAGAGCTGTGGCATCCTGTAATCCCAGTACTTGGAAGGCTGAGACTGAAGGTTCGCAGGTTCGAGATCAGCTTCAGCAACTTAGCAAGATTCTCAGCAACTTAGTGAGACCCTGTTTCAAAACAAAAAATAAAAAAGGGCTGGGGGTGTAGCGTAGAGGTAGAATGCCCCTGGGTTCAATCCCTGGTACCACACACACAAAAAAAGAGTACTGGCACACAGCAAAACAGAAAGGAAGAGTGGACCACATCTGCTCAGACATGCACTCCCTTTGGACAGACCCCTCCCTGGGCCCTCCCGAGGGGCTGCCCTTGGCTCTGGTGCTGGCCCTGTGATAGGTCAAGACCGGCTTGGGTATGTACTGGGGCTGTCAGGGGCTAGGAGAGGCCCTCATCAGTTCTGTTCTCCCTCCCTGGTTGGGACCAAAGAAGGGGTGCAGGCTCAGGTGTCGGGCGCAAAGCATCTAAGATCTGCCTCAGGCTTAGGGCATCTCTTCTGGCCAGGGGAGGGAGGAACTAAAATTTTCTGTGCACCTACTGCAAGCCAGGCATTGTGCGGGGCTTTTCTGGTACGGTTTCCTTCTTCCTGATAACCTGAGAGGGAAAGAATATTATCTCCACTTTATAGATGAGGAAGCAGAGGCCCCAAGAGGTCAAGGCACTGGCTCAATGTCATGCAGCCTAGAAGAAGCAGAGCTGGGATTCAAACCCAGGCAGCCCGATTCCAGAGCTCTCTGCTTTCTGCTCCAACTGCTGCCCATGACTTACTCCAAGGTGACCTTGGCCAGCCCTGTCCTCCTACAGCCCTCACTCTGTCCAGCTGTAACCGAGGACCAGCACCCATGGGCAAGCATGTGCTTCGAACTTGGGGGCTGCTTCTTGGTCACCTAGGCCAGCTCATAAGTGTCCACATGGCCTGTCCAACTTCACCCTCTTCAATTACAGCCCACCATCTTTCCTACACCTGAGACTCATGTCTGCCTTTTTTTTTTTTTGTAGTGGGGATTGAACCTAGGAGCATTCTACTCCCCCAGATACACCCCCAGCCCTTTAAAAAATATATATATATATTATATGTTTCATATATATATATATATATATATATATATATATATATATGAAACAGGGTATCTATCACTAAGTTTTTGAGGCTGACCTCAAGCCTGCTATCCTCTTGTTTCAGCCTCCCAAACAGTGGGATTACATGCATGTGCCACCACACCCAGCTGTCTTTCCCCTGTGAGGTTGGTTAAGTAGCCCTTGGGGAAGGGGTTCCCCATCAGAGCAGGAAGGAACAGAATATTCCCAGGGCAGGTCCTGGCACTGGTAATTAGGTGACACACCTCCCTGATTGATCCCAAGATAGGTGGACAGGCCAGGTGACAGTCAGTGTCTGCTCTGCCTAGAGATCCCTGGCCTCCTCCTGCGTGGCTCTGGGGGTCATATCAGCTCTTGTCCCACACTCAGCCCCAACAGTCATGTGACTCTGGGTGAGAGATGTGCCTTCCCGGGGTCCCTTTCCATTTAGTCCAGGGGCCTGATGCCCTGACAGGGCTGTGTGGGACCAGTTTTCTAGCAGAGGGGAGGCCTGGGGGATTCTGCTCAGAGGAGAAGCTGTCACCTGCCCTGATTGGCTTAAGAAGACTTTTCTGTCCCTGAGTCCCCTGGTGGGGGCTTTTGCCTCATCCTATGTGTCCTACAGCACCTAGTTTTTGCTTTTGTTTGTTTTTGCAGCACTGGGGATTGAACCTAGAGCCTTGTGCATGCTGGGCAAATGTTCCACCACTGAGCTACATCCCTGCTCCCAGCACCTGGTTTTTCAACACCATACTCAGAGGTGTTGGCTAGGAAAGAAGAAAGGGCTGAGGACAGGGGAGGAAGAGAGCAAAGGAGGAAGGAAACCCACATTTATCAGGAAGCCCAGATTTCATTGAATCTTTGCAAGAATGGCGTAAAGTAAATATAACATCGCATTGCCATCCCCATTGTAAAGATGAGAAACCAATGCTCAAAGCCCTTCATGCCGTTCCCTCCTTGTGGAGGGGTCCTCCTGGTATACAGGAGCCCAAGGTCACATAATAGAGGGCAAGTTTGAGTGCCACACTCCATGTCCTGCACCCCACATCTCTGTGCCTGGAGCCCTAACCTCCATAAAATCCCCTAAACCAGCTGGGCATGGTGGCGCATGCCAGTAATCCCAGTACTTGGGAGGCTAAGACAGGAGGATCGCAGGTTTGAGGCCAGCCTCAGCAACTTAGTGAGACCATGTTTCAAGGTTAAAAAATCAGTCTGGGGGTGTAGCTCAGGGGTAGAATGCCCGTGGGCTCAATCCTCAGTAACACACACACACACACACACACACACATCCCCTAAACAATGGAGTTCAGGGGGCTTCTGTGTTGGTGCATACAGGAAAGTGCTAAGCGGGTGGCACACCCAGAAAGATGGAAGGTCCGAGCACTACCCCCGTACTTTACCCTATGCATCTTTCTTTTTTTTTTTTTTTTTTTTG
>PVJS01031697.1:0-23234 GCA_004027185.1 Glis glis | reverse complement strand
GGGTATGGCTTTGAGGTGGAATGCCCCTGAGTTGAATCCCAGTAACACACACACACACACACACACACACACACACACACACATACACACACACGCACACACAATAAAAAATAAGCAAATAAAACTGCAATGCTCACCAGCATTCCCAACCTCCTTTCTCCTGTTTTATTTTTTCCCCACATTCTAACACACTATATTTATGCTTATTGAGTATTTGGCTGTCCACTATTACCAGACTGTAAGTACAAGGCAAGGATTTTCATTAGATTCTCTCAGTGATGTAGCCCAAATCCCTAGAAAAAGGTCAGGCACTGGTAAGCATTCAATAAAAGCTTTATTGAATGAATGAATCAATGTAAGCTACTGTGGCCAGATATTGTGCTAAATAAAGGTTTTATATCTTTCAATCCTGTTATTCCCACAATAATCTTGGAAGGCATACATTATTAACATAACCAAACAATGGATCTGAGACCCAGACAAGTAACCTGTCCAAGGCCACACAGCTAGTATAGTGGAGAATAACTGCATCTGATGTCATGGTGCCTGCCCTTAACTGTACCCTTGGGTCTGAGGGCTTCAGTCCCTGCCCTGTTCATGTATTTTGCTACCTGAGAGATCTTAGTTCCCTTCTAATAGCTCATCTTCCTTTTTTGATGAGGCCGTTCAGACTCTTGGACATCTTTTCACCTGCATTGTAGTTGTTCCTGATCATCATGCATGTTAAAGAGAGGCAAGATAGGTATCTGTCTGGGATAACTTCACACTTCTGTGCAGCAAAAAGCTGGGTAAAACAATAACTAAAAATGCCTATATTATTTTCCATGTATTGAGTTTGTAAATTCTTGAGAGGCTATGAAAGCCAAAAAAAATAAAACCTCTTGATTCTCCCAGTGGAGATCAGACGACCCAGAGGTACTCGTGCTCTGGGAGCTGGTGCATAGACCTTTCTGAAAATGGTGTCTCATTTACTGATGGGGACTTTTAAGCATGTCTTGCAGTTAGATGGTCTTGGTTTTATGAGGTTCATGGTGGAACCTGGTATCATCACACATGCTGTGGGTGACTGGAAGCATCCACCTTTTCTAGCTGGAAATGAGACTATGAGAATGGTAAAGGTACCAGGAATCATCTTCTCTGCCATTGTTGTCCCTCAGCGGAGACTGCCACAACCAGGGCCAGGGATCTTGGTTGTTGTTTCCCATTGCAAGAAATAACACACTGGCCTCAGAGAGGGAATGAAAGAGGAAGCCCAGAAATCCCCAGCTGAGCTGTGATCTGATCACTGCTTTTCCTATCATTCTTGCTTCAGTAAACACTTCCTGACTCCCATTCCATGCAGCAAAACTCTTAGAGTAGTCCCTCTGCTTCCTTCTATCTCAACTCCAGAATGACAGGCTCCCTACATGCCTACAAGGACTCCCACTTACTTTGCATCTGTGGTCCAGTTCAAGCAATGCCCTCCACTAGAGATAGCTACCACCGATTTTCCACCAAGACTCTGCTTCCCATACCTCAAGTTGGTTATATACAACTGACTACCCAGCATCGGTATAAAATAGCAATGGCAGATAGAGTTTGGAAACTTGATTCCAGCCCACACCGTGACCTAGGGCAGGTAACCTGGCCTCTCTCTGAATCTCCTCATTTGTAAAACAGGAGCATTATTGTCCACTTTAATTGGTGGCGTAAGAGTTGAAATTCATGTATGTTTGGTTTTTGGCAGTCATCAGCGTTTAATAAATAGATCTTTATATTCTAAATCACTGTCGTCTTTAGGTCCTGATCCCATTTTAACAACCTGAGAATTTTAACAACATGAAAATCTCAATGGATTGCAGCTAAATGGGTTGACTTTCAGTTTTATTGCGAAAGGATTGGTGTAACCTGGTATGGAGAGAGATCCCTGAGGAGCCCTACCCTGAAGTAGATATAAGTGGCTTCCAAAGTTATGAGTTCCCTTAGTTTAGATAACACTTTTGATCTGCTGTATTATCTGGTCCTGTGCTTGCTACTCAGGATACCCAAACATGAGATCTGGCTCCTATCCTCGTAGATTGCAATGGACAGGATAGACAAGTGAGGAAATTGTTACAATGTCTGGGAAGGATATGGGTATAAACTTTGTTCATTCCCACCCAGGAAACTCCTGGATGAATCTGTCATTTCCGATAGGCTGGAATTCACTGGAGTTTGTGGCAGGGCATCAGGTTGCTATGTCTTGCAGCTAACAGAGTCACGTGGGCAGAGTTCTGGCTTTGGTACCTGTGAACTTAGCTTCTTCATTCCTAGAATTAACATTGGATCCAAGACAAAGAATTGCTCTCCAATCTTAGTTCCCAGCTGTTGAGGCACAACACATTAAAACATCTCCTCTCTGACAGATTCAATGAGAAAAGGTTTAACAATAAAGTGCTTTGAGCTACATAAGAAAAAAAATGCAAGGCTATTCAAAACCATTGCCACTTTGTCATATTGCCAGATTCAGTCTTAGCAATGGAAGGCTTTGAGGCAGAAATATTGAAAATAAAAATGAAGGGTTATTCATTTGGAGCAGTAGAATGTTCTAGATTCAGTTCTGTGCCGTCACAAGTCTCCATACTTGCCTGTGCATCTGGTCTAGGTGGTCCTAGCAAAGGTTCTGTGTTTCACCATCACTGACGCTCCCAGTTCTCCAAATGGTTCACAAGTACTACCTGCTGGTGTCTCACTTCATCCCTGGATCAGATGCCTGCCACCTGTTACCTGGGCTTCCCTGTTGTTTCTGCAGGACCACTTGGTACCCAAGCATAGGCAACCTAGAAGTGCACGGCTGTTAATCACACCCAGGGGCAAACTTGGACAAGTGTTGGATGGGAACTGGAGATAGAGTCTTTCCTTCTCCCTCCAGATGGACAACTAGGGATCCAGTAGCTTCGTATTGCCCTCTACTGCAAAATGTAGCAGCCAGCTTCTTAGGAAGGTGTGGAGAGCTCCCTAACGCACCCCCTTATATTTACTTTCCCTTGTTTCTTGCCTTATCCCCCCTTTATCCTCACTCGTGCTTCCCTGGTATTGCACTTCTCGATCAAGTAAGAATATATAAGCTTTTGCCTCTGGTTATATATTTTTAGGAAACCTGGGTAAAGACAAGGGGTAGTAGAACTGAAACTGACCTTAGAGTCATCCTAGTCAAAGGCTTTTATACAAACTCTGAAGACTGGTGGGGCCAGAGGTAAAGTGAATCAGACAAACCATTTCCTCCAGTCATGGAGTTCGGTATTCTTTAGCATCACACACGCACATACACATACACACACACACACACACACACACACACACACACAAATATATATATATATATATATATATATATATATGTATAGGCACATATACCTGCACATACACATGTATGTGTGTGCACATGCACTATATATGAAATCTTATTTATACTCATGTTTTTATCCCCAATGGACTGAATGCATGGCAACGGTCTCCACGGGTTATAATGGAGCTGAAAAATTCCTATTGCGTTGTGACAGTATAGCAGTCATCATGTCATGGCAGAATGCACCCTCACCTCTTTGTGATAGTGCTGGTGTAAACAAACCTTTGGCACTGCCACTCATATAAAAGTATAGCACACACAATTATGGATAGTACCTAATACTTGATCACGATAATAAATGACCATGTTATTGATTTACTACACTATACTTTTTATCACTATTTTAGAGTTTACTTCTGCTTATTAAAAAGGTTTACTGTAAAGCAGCAGACTGTGTGATGCCAACAGCAGCCACGCACATCTTGAGTTCACTGCATCTCTCGATTGCGTCATTTCTCTTGTACCTGATTTAACTGTGTGTTGTTTTGCTCATCATGACCCTAGGAACAATAGACTAAACCCTGTATATACCATATATCCTACGTGCGTATTAGGCTCTAGGTTTGTGTAAGTGCACTCTATAATATTTGCACAGTGTTGAAATAACCAAAGAGCTCATTTCTCAGACCCTTTATTAAATAATGCATGACTGTATTTGCCTTCTTTCCTCCTCAGAAATAGCAGACAAGATCTATAATCTCTTCAATGGCTATACCAGTGGGAAGGAGCAACAGACCGCCTACAACACTCTTCTGGATCTGGGCTCCCCCACCTTACATCGAGTCCTCTACCACTATAACCAGCACTATGAGAGCTTTGGAGAATTTACCTGGCGGTGTGAGGACGAGTTAGGCCCCAGGTAAGTAATAAATATCATTGTTCTATTTTTTTAAAGACTTCTTGTACCTCCTGCCCTGCAGTACCACTTCCACAAATGTGCAGAGATTTCCTGGGAGATCTTAGGTGCTGAGAGAAATGAGTCCTCTGCTTTCAGACAGCGGGGTCATGCAGGTTCACATCAGATAATCTCTCTAAGCAGTGAAGTCACGGGTGCATTTCCTGAACTCTGAAAAAACCTTTGCTCCTGATATGATGTTCCCCGTTTATCAGGCTGACACAGGATTCTAAATGCTAAAATGGTAGGAGTCAAAAGCTCAGTCTTGTGAAAGGAAATTAGGAATTTTATTAAGGAAGTTACCCGAAAATATTGCACATGAACTTTGCATATGTTATTAGCATCGTACAGACCTGGTTTGTGTTAAATTCCACATTCTCTTGAAAGGCAACAGGAGAATAGCTGAAGCCCGTCCTCATCTATTTGGCCTAAGTTGGGATGGCACAGTGCTAACCAGCTTCCCCTCTCTTCCCTTCTTTCTTCTGACACTTATTGAGTGTACGTATACAGTTCTTTGTTAGGGAGCACAAATGCCACAATTTGAATAGTACTAACATTGCATATTTCATCTGGATTTCTAAGGGCATTTGGAGTCTTTCTAAATTTCTCTTTTGTTCTCAAGAGTTCAAAGGAAAATTGGTTAATGAGGAAAGTGAGCAGGGGAAGAAATGTGGATCTCTCTGTAAAGTAAATCCTGCTGCCGACTCTCCTGCCTCCTCCCCAGAGCCTCCTCCCAGGGGCCTCTTTCATGTGTAATACTGGTCTTTCGCAGATAAATATGAGAAAACATTGTGTAGTTTTATTAGCCCGTAGAAAATAAAGTTTTTCTTTTTAGCATCCTGGATCTTGAGGAGAACCACAGGAAAGGAAAAGTCCTCTGCCATGAGCTACATCCACCCACTTTGGGGTTAGTTGTGAGTGAATAAAAATGGTTGTGTGGGGACATACCTCCCCTGAGCAAACAGAAAGGAGTCCCTCAGTTCGGTTAAATCCATTTCCATGAAACCTTGGGGAGGCCTCCAGGCTGAGCTGAGGTTGAAAATACTTTTGAGAACAACATTGGTTGCACTGTCACTAAGAAAGAAGGCCCGAGGCTCTGCAAAGGTCCAGGACAGACCCAAACTAATTATTCCTTAAAAACAAAAAGGGAGCAAATGAAAACAGCAAGAAAGACTCTGTGGTCTAATTCAATTCATTCTTTGGAGAGTGTGGCCGGGATGTGTTCCTTTATCTGTTTCTTAAAGATGGTGCCAATGTGCCCCTCTCTCTTCTTCTATTCCCGCTTTTTCCATCTCCCAAGAATTTGTCAGCAACTGATGCCATACAGCAGGATAGATTAAGAGGAAGGGCCATCAGAGTCCTTGTTGATGACAACTTTTGGAAACCTGCTTGGCCAAACCGCAAAAGTACAGATTATCTGGCCAAATATTCTTTAGTCAGCAGGCGGAGTGTTTGTTTGATTTCTTCTGAGCCACCCCTGAAGTCAGAGGAAATATGGCCTTCCCTCCAGTGACTTCATGCCACCCTTCGCCCCTTGACTTTGCTGCCGAAACTCAACACCTTTCCTCCTACATCATCTCCGCCCGCCTTTCAGTGCGCCCTCTTAGGAATGTGGTGAGATCAGCCCTTGGTGAAGCTTCCTGCCAGAACAGAAGAAGAGGAATGACATGAATGCGGTTATTGTTCTTTGAAAGCTCCTTCCAAATGGGGTGCAGGGAACGTCCAGCTCCTGGAAGGAATTGTTGGTTAAACTAGAAAAGAGATGGTTCTGCACATCACAAGAGACGTTCTCCTGGTGGTCTTGCAAGGAGTGTTGTCCATCAAGCTTTCCGGAAAAGCATTCTGCAGGCTACGTGAGCTCGTTCAAATAAGGGAATCTCCCTTCATGGGTCTCTGGTCACTTAGGTTTTTGAAGAATAGGAAGAGAAAAAAAAATGAGTGAGGAACTCCTTTTCCTCTACTCATCCTAAATGCCAGCAAGGTCTGCGAAGTGTCTCTTCGGTAGCTCTTATCTCTGATACCAAAAGTGGGCGTCTGGAAGAAGGGGATACATCAGTGAGGTGTGCAGATGCCCTTTCCCCAGGCTGTGCCAGCTGTATTGGCCCAGATAAATTGTCTCTTTGAGAGTGTGTGAAGGTGGGGCAGCCTCCCCTTTCCTCTCTCAGGGATCTGAAGTGGCTCAGGAGCCCTCTCGTCCTTTCCTCTTCCCTCTCTTTCCATTGGACTTAATGACAACGGCAGTGGCTTCTGTGCTTCCCAAGGGAGATGAGGGCACAGAGCATGAGCTCACCTGGAGGTTAATTAGGTGAGGTACAGCTGGGAGTCGGCTCTGCCCAAGGAATGCGGCAGTGAACTGAGGGCACTATTGTCCTAGCCCTCATTGTGCTATAATTACCTCCAGGCAGGCATAATTGGTCTCACCTGATATCCCATTCAGGGTAATATATTGGCTGCTTTTATCGGTTCCGATCTAGCCTTGAAAGGAGAAATATTCAGCAAAGTCCATTACATGTCACTTAGTGATGATAAACTGCTGGCTTTAAAGAAAATTGATTTGATTTGTCTTCCAAGACTGCCGACTCTATGATTTTAAAAGTATATATCCCCACTACAATATTAATTGTTTGTTTGTTTTCTGCATTGTTCCTTACTGCATTTCTTCTATTTCTTTTCAGTGCCTGTTCCTCTTTGCATGACCATCCCATTCATTCATTCATTCATTCATTCATTCTTTCACTGGACAGGTATTTATGGAGAGTCTCCTGTGCTAAGTGCCAAAGATAGATCAGTCAGCAAAACAACAGGCTCTGCCCTCTTGAAGTTTAAAGTCTCATGTCACTCTGAACTATATAATGATGTGAGATCACAATGCACCAATAAAAGTATTTTAAAAAACAAACAAACATTTATGCAAATACTGGCTATTGGTCCCTTCTGGACTTCCCTTATTTCTAACATCAGTATCCTCCGTGCTCAACCCACAGGAAAGCCGGCCTCATCCTGTCCCAGCTCGGGGACCTCAGCAGCTGGTGTAATGGACTCCTTCAGGAACCCAAGATAAGTTTGAGGCGCAGCGCTCTCAAGTACCTGGGCTGCCGCTACAGCGAGATCAAGCCCTACGGACTCGACTGGGCCGAGCTCAGCCGGGACCTCAGGAAGACTTGTGAGGAGCAGACCCTGAGCATCCCCTACAATGACTATGGGGACAGCAAAGACATCTAGCAGCAGGAGGCCGGAGAGTGGCTGCCAAAGCGAGCAGGAGAGAGGAGGGGACATCTGGGTTGGTTTGTGGGTTTTTCACATTTTTTAATGGAACATTAAAAGCCCCACAGGCGACATCTAAACCAGGGAGAAAGTGACCCTTGCTCCCTACGGGACTTCTTCAGTATGACGTTCTCCATGTGCATGATCATGACACCCGCCGCCGCGGCCCCATGCAGCACCATTTTTCCTTAGAGCATTACTTTGGGACTTGTTTTGGTGTTGATCCGTCTCATCTTCCCTCCTCTCCCCCTCCAAGAGGTTCATCAAAATGCTCAAGAGTTCTCTCATGTTTCCCATGAAAGGTCTGCGAGGCCGGGGCACCTGAGCTCCCTGAGCTCCTGAGCTCGTCGCTGGGGATGGAGGTGAAGCCAGGAAAACAGACCTGCCACCAGCCCACCTGCAGGCATTCCTTCAGAAACCTCTCCCCTGGGAGCCTAAGCCCTGCTCACACTAAGAACACTGTGGGAGGTGGCCCTTGTCTGTGCCTCATGATTTTCCCCCAGGCCAATCTACTGCAATCTCCATCCCCAGAGGTGAACTTCCCTGCCATTATAGGCCCAGTGGGCCTCCCGGGTTTTTAGGTCCTCCCTTGTTTTAAACCAGGAGGCGTGGGATTCAGTCCGTCCAACAGACCTCTGCCCTCCCCTCTGAACAGCATGATTGTTGAGAGGCCACAAGATGCTACCTGTGGCATCTCTTGGAACAAGATGCTTTGAAGAGGCCAGGAGACGCATCTGCCAAGGGCATCTTCAGAGAAGTCTACCTGGGAGACTGGTTGGCATCCACATTCTGGGGAAGTAAGTAGAGTTGATTGTTTTAAAAAACTCCTCTGCCCTTTTTGGATGAACTTCTCCAGACCACCAATACACACCCAAGCACCTAGGTTCTTCTCAGCACCTGCACCTTTTACCCCAGACACGTGAGGCTCGGGTGATGTTTGGTCCAGTCTAGGAGGGGTTGATATGTCCACATCAGTATTGCAGTGACCTAGAGCTAGTATTGATCTCAAAAAACGTCCTTCCACTCCCTCCCCTTGCTAAATTTGCTTAATCGTGTTGTTACTTTTGCCAACCCTTTCCCTGATGGCCACAGTCAGGAGGATGCCACCATTGTCACCTCCCACCTAGCTGTTGGAAGTAGCAGAGCTTCTGTGTGGACTGGCACCACCGACCACAGCAAAGAGCTGAGCCCCATCTCCACCCACTACCCAAGCATGGTGGCCCAGCTAACAGGAAGCCCAGCCTTTCAGAAACAGCCCAGGGCCATATCGACCAGCAATGGCACCAGCTGCCTCACCTCATTCCACCACCCTGGTCCTGACCAGGTCCCCTCATGTGGAAACACATGAAAAAGGTCAGAAGGGAGGTTCGGGTCCTGTGAGGCAATCATTGAGTCTTACTGATTTTTTCTAAATAGGAATAATGGCAGACAGCACTGTTTGAGTGTTTGCTGTGTGCCAGGTACTGTTGTAAGCACTTTAAAGATTATTGAATTCTCACAATGACCCCCTCAGGAAAGTGCTATTCTTGTCTACATTTCGGTGATGGGGGAACTGAGGAAGAGGGGTTACTCAACTTGCTCCCAATCCCTTTTGCACCGCATGCCTGAGCTACAGCATGAGTTCAGGCTGCTGGGCTCCAGAGCGCAGGATTTTAACTAGCCTGCCATCCTTGGTGCTGTTTGAGTGTTGCTTGAAGAATATAGCTGTTTAAACTCTAAGCTCCACAAGAGACCTGTCCAGAGAGTGTCACTTTTCTCAAGCACCCAGGGCACAGATGTGCCCACTGAGCAGTGGCACGGGGAGGAGCCAAAGTCTGCCCTTCATCTCTGGAGCAAGGGCACCTTTGGGACCTGCAGCTCTGCAGCACGTGGTCTGCCCCACCCGAGACCAGCTTGCCCCATTCTCCTCTCTGCTTCTTTCCAGAGCAACATCAAAAGATTGACTTCATGCTTTCTAATGCCCCTGCCTGAGATCCTCCCACATCTAGAGCAAAGGGTAGCGGCCAACGTGCTGTCCCACCTGTGGGCCATGCAGGGGCCTCAGCTAAAGTGCCTCAAAAGCAAGTTTTCCCCATGGCCAGGGAAGAGGAGGCGGGGGCCAACTGGGCAGACCTGTGGCCTCTCTTTACAGCTGCAGTTCCCCATCCTTCAAAGTCCATGCATAAAACAGCACCTTGACTTTGAGTGGAAGGACCATGGGGCCGCCAATGCTTCTGGCCCCAGCACCGCTGAGGTGGCAGCCAGTGGGCCAGGGAGGCAGCGTGGCGGTGGCATCAGGATCCTCCCTCTGTGACCCCCAGTCTCTTTTTATTTTAGGCACACTATCTCCCTTTCTCCTTCCATCTTAGCTCCCTGCTCTTCCAAGTCCTTCTGCCTCCTTTTCTTTTCCTTCCCTGTATCTTTGTGTTTTTCCTTTGCCTTTGTCATCCCCCCCACACACGCTTTGTTTCCTACTATTCTCCTTCTTCAACGGCCTCTTCAGTTCTCCTTTCTGAACATTATGCACGTGTGCGTACACACACATTGTACACACAACTCCTATGACTGGGTCCGGCCTACTTTCAAATGAAAAAGGCCAACATGAACATGGTAGGAGGGATTCTTAGGATGGTTGTACAAGTAACTCTAGGATTCTTTCTTCCCCGGGAGGACACTATTGATTGATCACACCCTGCCGCTTTTTCTCAGTTCTTGCCTGGGGCAGCCCAGCCTGGCTAGAAAAGGTGACGGTACTGAGCCAGTATTAAACCTCAAGTTTCCAAGCTGCCAAACAGATCTTAAGGGAGTGGTTTCCACCCACCAACATGTCCCCAGCTCCAGTGTCCTTCGAGATCTCTGCTGTTTCCTCTGGAATGTTCATGAACCTTTGAGTGTGCAATAGTTTTCCACGGAGTTTGGTCCATTCTTTTTCGTTCACTGCACTTCTTGATATTCAAATGTTCTATTAAAAAACAAAGTGTGGAAAGAAACACTTTTACTACTGTAGAAGGCAGAAAGAATATAATGTGGCCATCTTCAAGTATAGCAGTGTTGTTTAAAAGAGAATTATTGTACGATTATAAAAAATGAAGTAATCGACTAAATAAACGAAGCTGTTAGTAAGTGTTGGGTGTGTGGATGTTACCTGTGTCTGTAATCTGAATGATCTGATTGGGTCCACTGGGGAATTGTTAAGGTTTTAACAATTTATATTTAATAATTTACATTCCAAACATATAGGCTTTATAGCCATCGCCCTAACTAGGAAAAAAAAAAGAGTCAGATTTTTCACAGCCCATTATAACCTTACTATTATGTGGCAGTGAGTCTCCTCTTTTTTCTCCCACCTTCTCCATTCAGTGAATAAAATGTATTTACTGCATCGCTGCTGTACTTGAGACACGATGTATGATGTGGGGGACATAGCATTTTTTCTATCAGAGTGTTTCAGCTTTCTCACAAGTGTTGTCTAAATACCTGATACACACAACTTAGAGGAAGAAATATTTATTGGGGCTCAAAGTTTTAGTTCATAGCGCTGGTTCTGAAGCACAAATGGCGGTGGTGGTGGGTGGTGGCAGGGTGCATGGGGGGTCACTGCTCTCACATCATGAAGGCCAGAGCAGAGAGAGAAGAAGGGGAGGGGGGAGTGACACACATAATCCCCAAGACCACACCCTTAGTGACCGACCTTGACCTCCTCCAGACACACCCTACCTACCTATGTTACCATGGAACAAATTCATTCAAATGATTAATCCATCCACGGATTTGCCCACTGATGAGATTAGAACCCTCATGATTCAATTATTTCACCTCTGAACATTTTTGCATTGCCAAAACATGAGTTTTTTCAAGGGGCATTCTATATCCAAAGCATAATACTGAGCCTGGGATTGTATAGTTCCCCTTACAAGAGTAAGGAGAACTAAGACAAAGAAATACAGGGTGCTGTGGGAGACGCTAGAATTTAAGCTTTGGGCATCTGAGAAAAATGTTGCAAAAGGCTCTTCCAGACACGTTCTCATCTTGCATTCTGCAGAGGCATTTGGGATAGGCTCGATGTTATGAAATGCCTCGTGATGGGTAGCCCGAAACACTTAATCTCTCTCTTCCTCTCTACAATGTAACATTAGATGTTATCTTGGCAACCGCCAACGCATGTGATTCCCTTTAAATCCTTCAATAATCAAATGTTAAGAGTCTGGGCTTAATACATCCTCTTGAAAAGTGATGATCAAAGTCCTAGTCCCTGCCCAAGCAGGGCTGATTAAAAGAAGATGAAGACTGTGACAGTTTTAAACTATGGACATGAATTCTTCAACAACCCTCCCATCTAAATGAGTGCTCAATGCCCTCTTCCCTTGTATCTGGGCAGGTTTTTGACTGTTTGGACGAATAGATTGTAATGGAAGTTACACTATGTGACTTCTTTGTAGGAGTCTAAAAGTCTGTGGGGCTTTTGCCTCCTTCTCTGGATCTCAGTCTTGGAGTTCTGAGCCATCACATAAGAAGTCCGAGGCTACCATGCAGGGTCCCCATGATGGAGAGGTCACGTGTAAACACTCAAGTCCACAGTCCCAGTCTGTACAATCTTGTCAAGGCACCAGACACACAAATGAAGCTGTCTTGGATCGTCAGGACTAGTACCTCTACCAGCTGCCTATCACCAAACAATTCCCATCAAAGTCACATGGCACAGAAAAATCACCTTGAACTCTTGACCCCCCCCCCCAAATTATGCAACATAATGAAAGGGTTATTTTAAAGCCACTAATGGGGTTTGCTAAATAATCTGATTGGGGCTAATAATGTCTATTTCCTCCATCCAGTAACAGCATCTAGATAAGACCTGCCCTGGGTGTGAATTCACCGTGGATAGGAGGTAGAAACCTATGCAGGCAGGGCTGCATGTGCGGAATATCCCTCTCGCTAACAAGGTGAGTCTCTGATCCATCAGAAGGGAACAAAAACAGGCATGGGATGCTGCATCTCGATGTTTCTGAGAGGGCAGACCTAAAGTCTACATGGAAACTTGGAAGAGGGGGAACATTGTTCCAGGAAAGGAAAGAGAAGGGAGAGGACAACATGGAATGCAGAAGCACTGTAAGGGGAGGGTTTCTTCCAGTGACTTTATTTTTCTGTTTCTTTGCATTTGGAACTTCATGGATGCAAATGTGCACATCAGACACTCAATGTGTGCCAGGATATTTAGTATTCATATGTACTAAATGTTTTAACTGCATACTATTCCTAAATCTTCATTGTAACTCTGAAATGAATACTGTTAAGAAAGAAGAAGCAGAGTCTCAGAGCCTTTGTATAACTTGCCCAACTTCACATTTCAACCAAGGGCTGTCTACTCTAATCCTTACAATACACTGCCTCTACCACAGGTAAGTTTATTTCTCATTCAGTTTCCAGCAGAGGGATATAATCTTCCCACTGAGATTTTGGCAAAGCAGTGTACCACCCAGTCGCCCTGTCAGGCCAGAAGAGAGGACATAGGTGGCCCAGTACAGACCCACCACTTCTGTTGGGAAAACAGCTCAGAGTATATCCAGTCTGTTTTCACAATTGGAACACATTGTCTCTCTTTGTGTAGCTTGGTTTGGGGGTTTACTTTTTTGTGTGTCACATGCAGGTAATGCAGAGCTACCAAATTGTGACTCAAGCTCCGTATGTTCAACATTGTCCTGTATCATGTTTTAATGGTTCTTTTGACCTTTTTCTCTGTGTTCTTCATGCACCCATATTTCCATCCAATACTAGGGTCAGAACTTGGAGAATGAAAACCTTCACGACAGCATTGATTGATCTGTGGACCCAGAAACCAGCCCCAATTTTGATAACCTCCTGCTTCCAACCCTGATCCCTCCATCAATTGTTGTATTGTCATTTCAAAGGAACCAATGAATTAGTAGTTTCCTTTCAAATGAAACTTCAACATTATATAGAATAAGCTGACCGTCTCTTGGTACACGTGGGAATCCAGGACTTGGTTCACACTGGACCATCCCAAAGTAGGAAAAAATAAACTTCTTTGTTCTGGCATTTTGCAATGTGTGCTGTAATTAGATTGATTTCCTTAGAAATGGACAGGTTTTAACATCATATTTCTTCACCAAAACTGCCTTTTGTTAGAGTCTATGATATGCCTGCTCACATGGGGTACAAATTAGTATAATTGATTCCTTACTACCTTTCCCAGTAGGAGAAGTTCAGTCATACCCTGTGTTTAATAAGTGGGAGCAACTTCCTTTGTTTCAAGTGATTCAAATGTCAAGTGACCCTGAGGCTATTGTCCAGTGAGTCAGGCAGTGTTCTCTGACCTACCCACGTAGAGAGGAAAGCACCTAAAACCATATCCTTGCAGTACCAAAGACTTAACTGCCCACTGATGAGCCGAACGTCAGGCATGACTTACCTGCCATTTTATCCCAGAGACCACTGAATATAACATGCAATGCATAGACTCCTCACCAGCCAATCCCGTCTTTGTTCTCAGATCCATTTCCCGACTTTCTCTGCTCTGTTCTGTATCACACAGAGCTAATTCTTACAAGCCAGGTTTTCCAGGCTCTCTCATCAACAGGCTTCCAGCTGGGACCATGGGAGGCACTTGTGGAAGATTGGAGGATAGGAATAAGAAAGAAGCAAGAAAACCTCTCTCTCTCTCTCTCTCTCTCTCTCTCTCTCTCTCTGTCCTAGACAGTGTCTCCAGCACCTCCTTTATGATTTCTATCTCTTCCATATATCCCCTGTCTCCCCTCAAAGCAGGAACTGCTTGCTGTTGGTCCTGGGGATTGACCCCAGGGGCATTCTACCTCTGAGCTACACACCCAGTCCTAATTTATTTTTTTTTTATTTTGAAACAGGATTTCTCTAAGTTGTGGCGGCTGAGGCTGGCTGCAAACCTGTGACCTGTGATCCTCCTATCTCAGCCTCCCAAGTACTGGGATAATGGGCATGCATCACCATGCCCGGCTTTGTACATATACTTTTGTTGGTGTGATATAATTTTAAATCATAGTGAGATTCAATGTGATGCAAACATATGTGTACACATTGCTTGGTAGACTTAATCTTTAGGGTGCACCACCATTCCAAAGCTTAGCAGTCACCTTTCCACTTTTCCAAAGCCCTTTTAATTGGCACCCCATTTTAAATTTCCTCTACTGAATTACCTGAAATGTGTTCTTTGCTAATACATACTCCAAACTAAAAATTGTTACATGTCATTTGACATAGGAATTTTGTAATTCTTTTAAGGTCTGAGTGACAATCTGGAAGTTGACATTTTGATGCCCAAAGTAAATGAATTTCCATGAACTCCAAGATTAATTGCAGGGATGGCAAGTGGATTTCCACTTGAGTGCCAAGTTTGATCAAGTGGTACTGGCTGCCTGAACAACTAACTTGAAAAGGATTCTGGCCAGAAAGAGAGGTGAGCTCCATGATCAATGCCTGATCCTGGTGTGGAAGTGGTGAATAATAGGGTGTGAGCCATGCATTTGCCTCCCCTAATTTATAGGAACAGATTAGGAGCAGAATTCTTGGAATCGGGACTATCCAGGAAAATCTATTATATATGCATCATATATTATATATAACTTATGAGGTATAGGAAATGAATATAACTACATTGTCAATTGATAATGGGAATAGAATGAGAGAAAATAACTCATTTCTGAGGTCTTCTGACCCCACTATTACATGATTGATTTCAAAGCATTGCGCTTAAGTTTTCTAAACTGTTGATCTCATTTCTAAATCTGGATTCTAAGATAGTCATAATAGTGTTACTTTACTTTCTTAGGAGTCATAAAACAAAAGAATTTCAAAGTCTCCATCTGTTTCAACCACATGAGCAGTGTGTTAGTTCAGCTCCAGCCAAGAGTCTAACAGAAAGAATTTAATATAGGGAATTGGTTAAAATATATCACAAGATCAAAAAAGCAAAACAACTTGAAACACTGAGATAGTGCAAAGGTATTAGTAGTTACTTCAGGGAATCTCACCATTCCTAAGTCTGGGGGTATGATGGAAGAAAGTTTGTTTACCAGAAACCAGAGGCCCTCAAGGAGGAAAGGCCATCTGTCTCATGTTGGAATTTCTTTGGGGAACAATGAGACTGGTTCTCCAAGTGCACAAAGACAATGGAAACTGTGAAATACTGCTACTGCCATGATGAAGAGCCCTTGGCAAGGTGATGCTGGCATGGACAGAGAGCTAATGGGAAGAAACCAGTCCCTATCCTTCCTTGTTCCTCCCAGTCTCCCAACAGTGCTCCCTTTTTACAAAACCTAACATGGGACTGTCAAAAGGATCTAAAGTTTGCAGTGTTCCAACAACAGCATCACAAAGACACTGCTTAAGGATGAATTTGAGCTAAAACATGATAGCTTATTAACTGCTACAAGAAACTTGAGGACTGAATGAGATAATGCTTTTGGAGGCACTTAATACAATGCCTGAAACCTGCCTACTAAGTGCTCAACAATATTGGTGCCCTTGGGCCCCTTCAGTGTTCCTTAGACACTGAAATGGAACCACAGGTCACACCAATATTTTTTCCCAGGTGCCCTTCCTTGACAACATGGTTGGAAAATAAGAAAACATATTCCAAGTTCACATTATGCATATTTTTATGTGCCAAAAATCCTGTTGAATCTCTGACATTGAATTTTCTGAAAGAGGTTTAACCATTGTATATGAAATGCCTGTGTTTGTGTGGGGAGGATACTAGGGATTGAACCCAGGGGCATTCTACCTCTGAGCTACACCCCAAGCCCTATTTTATTTTTTTATTTTGAAACAGGGTCTCACTAAGTTGCAGAGGGCCTAAGTTGCTGAGGCTGCCAGCAAACCTGTGATCCTCCTGTCTCAGCCTCACAAGTACTGGGATTACAAGCATGCACCACCATGCCAGGCTTGAAATGCCTTTTGATGCTGAAAATGCTATTGTGTTTAGTAGCCACTAATATTTCATGATTGCTTTTTTTTTTTTGCGGTACCGGGGATTGAACCCAGGGGGCTTTCTACCTCTGAGCTATACCCCCGGCCTTATTTTTTATCCTTTATTTGAAACCGGGTCTCACAAAATTGTGGAGGGCCTCACTAAGTGAGAGAGAGAGAGAGAGAGAGCTGAGGCTGGCCGCGAACCCGGATCCTCCAGTCTCCGCCTCCCAAAGTACTGGGATTACAAGCGTGTGCCACCACGCCCGGCTCATGATTGCTTTTATTTGCAAGGAAGCATGCACACACTTTCACTTGGCTTCTCTGGCCTAATTCTCCCAATGATATGACAAGCATATACCTACTACTATCTACACTCTACAGATGAGGCAACTCAGATGTAGAGGTTGTGAGTAACTTGTCCAAGCTGTTAATATGACACTTGGCAATGCTGCCATGTGGCTCACTTAAGTCACCTTTTCTTCTACAGTAGTTCCACCTGGTGAGAGATCTAAACTAACAGTAAATTTGATTGATCAAATGTTTTGGTTTGGTTGGTTTTGTTTGGGAGGGGCGTGCAGTTCTTGCATCCTGCAGAACTAGCAATCTCAGGACAAATAAAATGCATTTCCAAGTCTCTTTGCCTCATCTGGGTCATGAGCACAGTGTCAGTCTGACCTGTAGGAAGAGTGATGGGGCCTGGGTCTGTGCACTGCCAAGGCTCCTGGTGATAGTCATTCTTTTTCCTACAGAGAACCGAAACTCCAGAACTCCTCCCATCTCTAATCTCACTGAATTCCAATCTATACTAGCATAAGAGTTGAGGTATAACCATCTTCCCTACCCTCTAGCCTTACTCTATTCTCAGACAGACCATACCAGCTACTCTATATAGTTATAGAGCAGAAATGTTCAACACACCCATTTTGACCAGTTGTGTCTATACCATAGTAACTCTTTTTTTGGGGGGAAAGGGATGCTTGAGATTGAACACAGGGGATTCTACCTCTGAGCTACACCCCAAGCCCTATTTATTTATTTTTTAAAAACACTTAGGAATAAATCTAACCAAGGAGGTAAAAGACCTCTACAATGAGAATTATAAAACACTAAAGAAAGAAATTGAAGAAGATCTTAGAAGATGGAAGGATCTCCATGCTCTTGGATATGCAGAATAAATATCATCAAAATGGCCATCTTACCAAAAATGATCTACAGATTCAATGCAATCCCTGTTAAAATACCACGGTAATTCTTCAGGGATCTAGAAAAATCAGTCTTTAAATTCATATGGAACAATAAAAGACCCAGAATAGCAAAAATAATTCTCAGCAATAAGAACCATGCAGGAGGCATCACAAACTATACTACAGGGCCATAGTAATAAAAACAGCATGGTACTGTCACAAAAGCAGACACATAGACCAATGCAGCAGAACAGAAGATTCAGAAACAAATCCACACACTTACAGCCAATTAATTCCTGACAAAGGGGCCAAAAACATACACTAGAAGATAGCCTTTTCAATAAATGGTGTTGGCAAAACTGGTTATACATATTTAGAAAAGTGGAAATAAATATCACTTTCTTATCCTGCAAAAGAGTGATTTCAAGATGGATCAAAGACCTGGAAATTAGACCAGAGACTGCAGTTACTTGAAGAGTGCATAGGACCAATACTCCAACATATAAGTGTGGGTAAAAACTTCCTCAATAAGACCCAAAGGCACAAGAAATTAAAACAAGGATTAGTACGTGGGCTTGCATTAAACTGAAGAGCTTCTGTGCAGCAAAGGAAACTATCAAGAACCTCAAGAGAGAGCTGACAGAAAGAAGATCTTTGCCAGTTATTCCTCTGATAGAGGGCTAATATCTAGAATATACAAAGAACTCAAGAAACTCATCACCATAAAACCCCAAATAACCCAATTAAAAATGGGCAAGTGAACTAAATAGATCCTTCACAAAAGAATAAATACAAATGGCCAATAAATATATGAAGGAATGTTCAACATCATTAGCAATCAGAGCAATGCAAATCAAAACTACCCTGAGATTTCACCTAACCACAATTAGAATGGCAATCATTAAAAATATAAACAATAAGGAATGCTGGAAAAGATGTGGAGAAGTAGAGACTCTAATACATTGTAGGTTGAATTGCATATTAATACAACCACTTTGGAAAACAGTGTGGAGAGTCCTCCGAAGATTAGGAATGAACCTACCATACGACCCAGCTATACCACTCCTGAGTATCTACCCTAGAATTGAAACCAGACTACCATAGTAATGCATGCATATATCTATGTTTATAGCTGCACAATTCATAATTGCCAAACTATGGAACCAGGCAAGATGTTCATCAATAGATGAATGGATTACAAAATTATGGGATATACACACAATGGAATTCTACTCAGCCATAAAAAAGAACAAAATTATGTCATTTGCAGGGAAATGGATGGAACTGGAGAATATTATGCTAAGCAATATTAGTCAGTCACAAAAAGTGAAAGGGCAGATATTCTCCCTCATATACCAAAGCTAGGAAGAAACTGGGACACAGGAGGGACTCTAGACAAAGAAAGAGAAACCTTAGTGGAATGAAGGAAGGGACTTAACTGAGACAGAGGAGGGGAGGAAGACTTGAAGAGGAAACACTTCAATGGACATGATGTACAAACACAAGCTTATCAAAGCCAGTCACCACATTGAGCAAGAGAGGGTGGGGAGAGAGAGGGAGTGGGGTGGGAACTGGGGGAGGGGTCAAGAGCGCTGTGTGCATGTATGCCTCTATCACCCTGAACTTCATCAAGATGTATGATGACAATGCACCAATATTTTTTTTTTGAAATAGGGTTTTGCAAAGTTGCTGAGGTTGGCTTTGAACCTGCGATCCTTCTGTTTCAGCCTCCCAAGTACTGGAATTACCGGCATGTGCCACCATGCCCAGTTCCATAGTAACTCTTGACAATCAGTTATGGCACTTCGGACCTTTGACCCTCTGAGCAGTCTCTCTTGGGTATCAGACAGGGAAGATGTTTTGGTCCTCACCCCGTAGCCTCTGCGTCCCTTGGCAACTAGAAAGGGATGGGAGGGGGCCCACAAGAGAGGTGTTGGTGATGGAGCTGACTGGAGTGCTGCAAGGAGGGGAGGGGACATAAAGAACGGGTATTTGGTTGCCATGACAAACCAGCAAACACTCAGAGGAGAGGGTGTGGCCCAGGACTTAATGAAGTGCCACTGGGCTTGAGCAGCAACTGGAATGTCTGAGAGTAGCTGCATTCCTTCCTGCAGAGCAGGGCCAGGCCACTAGCAGGGACTGCCTGTACCTCTCAGGAATGCTAAGGATGAAGACAGGGATGGAAAAGACAAGCAGGTTCCCAGTGTAGCTTTTCCTACCACCAGCCACAAAATGGGGTAGGAAATTTGGAATAGTCCTCAAAGAGCCAAAGAGACTCGATCTACAAATGATTGCTTTCCCCCAGACTCTGAGCCCGACATTCTTCAGGTACAAGGAGGCACTTGGAAAGTCCTTCCCTGCAGAAGTTGACATCTGTCATTCCCTTTGCTTCCCGCCCTTCTCAAAGGTGGTATTCTTACCGTGGGAAGACACCTGGGATCTCAAGGCCCTCACAGTTTGATCAAAGAGAAGATGTGTGTTAGTAATGGAGTGTGGGTGGCAGTGGGTTAAAGCCTGCAGAGATGCTGGAGCCAGCAAAGATCAGGCCGCAATACGGTGAAGGGCTGGGACTGGCCCGGCACAGGGAGCTGGGATTAGAGAGTGCAAAAAACCCTGATGTCAAGATAGACACATGTGTCAGAAGCCCACTGACTAGATGAACATTCAGTAGCCGGAGGTGTGTAGAAAACCTGATAAGAACATCAACTCCTGGCCAGGTCACCAGAAGGAAGGGAGCCTGGAGCTCTGCTGAGATCCTGGAAAACATATTGCCAGAACTTGCTCTTAACTTGGCCGCCAGGTCTTGCCACTCAATTTCCTTTCACCAGACTCAACTTTCTTTTTCTCCTATTTCATCTTACCTCGATCCTTCACTAGCATAGAAAAAATACTCCTGTCAGAAATGTAGCATGAATGAAAACTGGAAACAAGAGATGATATTTTAAGTACTTCTGAAATGCTAGGAGGGTGATGTCAGGCATTTCATTGAAAAAGAAGGAAGGAAATCCATTCATTCATAAATATTTGCTGACATATATTTATTATTAAAAGTTATTTATTGAACTTCAGCTATCCTACGGGACAGGAATTCACAGGGAACACTTGATGTGCATAGCGATTTCAAGGGTTACTATCACTACGTATTTGAATGTGTCAAACAACCCAGCAAACTTAAGCTCATCCTGACTTTACACATGGGCCCTAAAAGATTCAAGCATCTGCTCAAGCTGGGATCCCAAACAAGGTCCTCATCCTAATGTCTATATTCTCTGAATGAGCACACATGAATACATAGGTGCCTGGAAGGTCTACCAAACATCACCCTACGAGAGTCAAGACCTGAAATATAGAGATGCCATGGTACCTCTGGGAACATGACTTATACCTAGAGAGAACCTCTGCTACTCTAGCTGAGCCATGAGCACAGCCCGGGTCCTCTTCATCCCATGACAGTAAATCGCTTAACTCTCAAATTATTGTTCTTGTGCAGGGATTGCTCGTTACTGAGTGTGCTGCCCAGACAGAGCCCTGGGACACACTCTGGCATGAGTGTGGCCTTCTGAAATAGAGAGTAAATTACATTGTCTTGCTGACATTGTTTTAATGAAGATTTTCCTCCCTTAATACTTGGAATCAGGGTTACATTCTAACTGTTTAATATGGGGCCTCAAACTGGAATTATATTCAAAACCTAGCCAAAAGTTCATAGAGCACTTAATCATGCATGTGTGTATATATATATATATATATATATATATATATATATACATACATATATACACACACACACACATACACACATATGTATGATAGAAAAAGAGAGAGAGAACATCAATCAACCTATTAGAATAACTCATCCTAGGTCAAAGGGTGCATGGGAATTCAAAAGCTAGCCAATCGCCATAGCCGCTGCTCTCTTTCTTCTCGGTCCCCCCTATACTGAGGACATTTCTGTTGACCTAGGACAATAATAATCATTAACCACCATTTATGAAGTGCCAGCTTAGTGATAGGAACTTCAAATTCATTGTAACAAATATGTAATAACAGTTCTGTCAGTTGAGAGTTCTCATTATTCCGTTTTACAAAAGGGAAAATTGAATGAAGATGTCACTGCCTTGATCAAGATCACCCAATTTGATCTCAGGTTAGGATACCTCTTGATCCTGTATTTTTTTTTTTTGGTGGAGGGGAACTGAACCCAGGAGCATTCTACCTCTGAGCTACCCCTAGCCCTTTGTATTATTTTCTGGTTTTTGAAACAGGGTCTTACTAGGTTGCTGAGAGTCTTGCTACATTGCTGAGGCTGTCCTCGAACCTGCAACCTCCTGTCTCAGCCAAGTACTGGGATTATAGGCATGTAATTTCAGGCTTAGATCCTGTATCTTGCCTGATTAACAATTGCTACTTCAAGCCCTGAATTCAACGGCCAACTTGAGAATGAGTCACCTTGATACTACGCCCTAAAAACCCACAGTCCTCTGTTGGCCTTGCATGATTGCCACTTCTTGAACTACTGGTCAAGAACCAGTTCAAGCATAAACCTCGTGTTCATGGGCCCATTCACCCTTACCCCCAATACACAAACAAACCATCATTTCTTTTGTTTCTCACATCTATAAAGTCAGAGTTGATAAGCAATTTAGTACATTTCAATGTTTCACTGGTCAGGAAACCATGAAGGCAGTGCCAAAGATCCCAGATGAACCAGACAGTGTTTCTAGGGCCACCGTGTAGAGGTGTGAGGTGTTTCCTGCCCCGGCGGCCTGATCCATGGGCTGAATATGTCTGGAAATGCAGCTTGTGCACACTGAATTTCAAGACATGGTCTCTGATACTGGCTTGCTTTTATTATGATGGAGAGAATGTTTTGCTAATTATCACAAGAGGCTTTAGTGGAGCCCTGAACTCACCTGCCCTCAAAGAGCTCACAGTTGCATAGTGGGAAAAGACAAAAAAAAAACTGCTGAAAAAATACTAGTCAAGTTTATTAATTATCCAGAGAGAGAAAAATAAGGGCTCATAGAAGCAATAAATATCATCAATAGGGGGATGAAGGAAAGCTTCATGAAATGGAACATGAGAAGCAGCTGGAAAATGAGCAGGACTGATGGAATGTGGAGACAGGAGGGAAGGAGCCCGGGCTGGGGAGAGGCCAGCACCACAGGGAGCTCGAGGCACAGGCTGGAGGGGCCTCCCACAGGGCTCTGGAGAACAGCTCAGAAGTCCAGGAGGCAGCCCAGGGTCAGGCCTGCTGTGCTGAGACTAGTTTGGTGTTTAAGGACGGGCACACGGTGAACTCACTTCCCGAGTAACTTGTGACTCTGCAAGAGATCAGTTTTAGGAGGAATGGTATGGATGGGTGGGGAGGAAGCAGGAGAGGGGGACTTGCTTGGAGATGTCACCATGGTCAGTTCAGGAGATGATGGCAGCCAGCCCGGGGTGGGGGGCAGGGCAAATACAAAGGAGGAGGATGGATGTGATACAGGGGGAGGAGGGAGGTGATACAGGGGAGGAGGGAGGTGATACAGGGGAGGATGAATGTGATACAGGGGAGGAGGGAGGTGATACAGGGGAGGATGAA
>PVJS01031696.1:0-23231 GCA_004027185.1 Glis glis | reverse complement strand
GTCTCACGAAGTTGCGGAGGGCCTCACTAAGTAGAGAGAGAGAGAGAGAGAGACAGGGAGGGAGGTAGAGAACACTCGCTCGCTCGCGCGCGCGCGCGCACATGCACAAGCTAAGGCTGGCCCCGAACCCGGATCCTCCGGTCTCCACCTCCCAAAGTACTGGGATTACAAGCGTGCGCCACCACGCCCGGCTCTTTTGCATCTTTCTTGAGTCTCTTTGTTCTTGGTCATCTCTAGCCAGACCTCACAGTGCCCACATTCAAGAGGTTTTATAATATTTATATTGGGAAACAGGTCGGAATTTTCACTCTAGGTACTTCCTGCATGACAATGGGACGAAGGTAGACCTAGGGCTAGAAGCTGTATTGCAGGCACTGTGAGGATCTTAGGGGCCCTGTGTGTTTGGGAGGAGGATGTATTGGCCTTTGGTCTGTAAGAGAAGAAGCTTGTTAACAGAGCAGTTAGTGATATTTCAAATTTGTGACATAATCAGATTGATTATGCATGGCCCAAAAAATAGGATGAGGAGGAAGATGAGAAAAGGATTTAGAAAGGGTAGGAGCCATGCTATCCAGGGGGAACCATATCCAAAGATTCCTTTTGATTGGTGAATATTGTCTAGTTGCTTTTGCATGTCAGATATTAAACTAGTTATCTTTTTTGAATTATTGGTAATATTAAAACAACACATTCCAGGAAATTCCTGACATCCCAAATGATGGAGTAAAAGCAGGTAATCAATTGTTGCCCTATTTTCAAGAGTTGCCTGACATACCTCACCTAGTTCTTCATTGATGACTGCCAAAGCTAAGGCTGTGTCGTTAACAGTTTTGGTGATTAGACAGGCCAGCTGATTTATTCGAATATAAGCACCTACCACTAATCCAGGGATGGCCAATAAAGTGGCTGACAATCTTGCAACAAGAACTGGAGACCAAAGATGTAAATTGCTATCACAGTCTGAGGATAGGAAGCATGTGACCCGTGAATGAGTTAATCATAATGGAGAAGGTAAAATTATTCCAAGTTTTCCAATATAACAGCAACTCTGAAATCCCTTGGAAGTTGTGGAATAAGAGAAATTAAAACAAAAGACTGACCAACTTGAGGATAGGCTCATCTCTGTTGTTGGGATTGTGCTATTTACAGTGTGGTTACATTGAAGGTTACATGGCACTGGTCCTATACACAGACAGTCTCCTGGAACAATCATTGGGATTGGAATGGGGCTTTCTGAAACCTGGGTCTTGCTGTGAGTGTTATTAGTATGGCCATTCTGAAGGATTTGGGGCAGGACTCAAATCTTCCAGGAGCTTACAGGAATAGGAATTTCCACTTTTTGTAGTGTCTGATGGTCCTGGACCTATAAAATCTCAAGAATGACCAGTTTATCTTTACAGCATCTTATAAGGACTTAACTGGAGGGAGGTTTTGGGTATTGGTGTCATATCTTATTCTCTTGTGAATTTAAAGGTAGAGGTACTATATAAATGGCTTTAGTATAGTTCCTTTTTGTTATCCCTGAAATAGCACATTTGCCTCTGGTTAAACTGTTCTGCTGGGAATTCAAGACCAAGCAGGTAGCCCTATGTTGGGCAAATATAAGTTTTTCTAACAATTTTTGCTGTTAAGGTCAGTCAAGTTTCCTTGGGGTTATTATTAGGGACTTGGTGAGGCTTTGCCTTTACCAGTTGTGCCATCTGCCAGGACAGGTCATGGTCTTGCTGACCATTTGGCTCTTTTGAAGCATAGAGGACATTTTCCTCTTTGATGACCCTCCTTTTTGCAGAATATGTGCTGGTGGCTCCCAGTCTCTGGGGCCTTTGTGATCTCCCTGTTTTGGGAGGTCAGATGACTCACCAGAGTTGCAGGGGCCTTTAGTGAAGTCTTTCCTTGGGTTCTATTTGACCTTGGAGGACTAGGGCCAAATATTGGCTGTTTCTTCTTAGTCCTTTTATTTCCTGACTGTTCTCTAAGTCTCAGTTGTTGAATACCCATAAGGTCAGTTTCATCAATACTTTAATTTTTATTTATTTATCTATTTATTTATTTATTTATTTATTTATTTATTTATCTTTTTTGCGGTACTGGGGATTGAACCCAGGGGTGTTCTACCTCCACGCTACACCCCCGGCCATATTTTTTATACTTTATTTTTTTTGAAACTGGGTCTCACAAAGTTGCGGAGGGCCTCACTAAGTAGACAGAGGGGGGAGAGGGGGGGAGAGACAGAGAGAGAGAGAGAGAGAGAGTGAGTGCTGAGGCCGGCCATGAACCCAGATCCTCTGGTCTCCACCTCCCAAAGTACTGGGATTACAAGCGTGCGCCACCACGCCCGGCTCATCAATACTTTTAAACTGTCTCTCAGGTGATGGCTATCATCTTAAAACACTGGGTGTTGTACTTCTGTTAAACACTAACAAACAATGGTTATACAGTTTTATAAGAAAACACAAAATAGAGCCGGGCATGGTGGCACACGCTTGTAATCCCAGTACTTGGGAGGCTGAGACAAGAGGATCACAGTTTTGAGGACAGCCTCACCAAGTAAGGAGACTCTCATCAACTTAGCGAGACACTGTTTCAAAATAAAAATGAAAGAGGGCTGGGGGTGTAGCTCAGAGGTAGAACGCCCCTGGGTTCAATCCTCAGAACCCCCCAAAAAAACCCACAAAACAGAATTATCAGGAATAAAACAAATCCAATTTGTATCTTTGCATAAAGAAGATGGTCATAATGCAATTAGGAACCCTGGAAAGGCTATCACTATTTCGTTTTGTTTAGATGCCATTAGTTTAGTAATCTCACATTTTGTATTTTAGAAGTTTTGTACTCTCTCTCTCTCTCTCTCTCTCTCTCTCTACTTAGTGAGGTCCTCCGCAACTTTGTGAGACACGGTTTCAAAATAAAGTATAAAAAATAGGGCCGGGGGCATAGCGCGGAGGTAGAACGCCCCTGCGTTCCATCCCCGGTACCACAAAAAAAAAAAATAAATAAATAGAAGTTTTGTACACGTTGGGAATACAAATATCTAAAACATTATTGTCAATATACAGCAGGAGACAGAGGAAATTTTCTTAATAAAATGTAAAATTTTTGCTCGCTTGGCTTGTTTTTGTAAAATTTTTACCAAAGGCAGACCAATCTCTTAAGAAAACCAAATTATTTTAAATATAGAATCAATGTATCTAAGTTGGGTGTAGTGGCACACACTTGTAATCCCAGTACTTGGGTGGCTGAGACCGGAGGATTGCAGGTTTGTGGCCAGCCTCAGCTACTTAGTGAGGCCCTCCACAACTTAGTGAGACCCTGTTTCAAAAAAAAAAAGAATAAAAAATAGGGCTGGGGGTGTAGCTCAGAGGTAAAATGCCCCTGGGTTCAGTCCCTCATGCCAAAAAAAAAAAAAATCAATGCATTTAATGTGACTCCTAGAAAACCCTTTAAATAATTCCTCTCCATTGTAACCAATCATATTACACATTCAAAATTTCTTTTATATATCTTATCTTTTACAAATCACTTGCAACTTCTTCAAACCCTCTGCGACTTGCTTAACCCCTGATTTTTGTTCTCGTCTTTCTTTTCCCCTATGGGATAACTCAGTCATTTAGGACAAAAATCTTACCATACAAAATTCTTTTCCACCTAAAAGCATTTCCCTTTTTCTTTTATTATAATATCCCCTCATGCCTACAAATATCTCCTTTTATTTATTGGGTTTCCTTTGTCTTTTTGTGGCCAGAGGGCCACATGTGATTTACCTTGCTGGCATAGCTTGGAATTTTCCTTAATACAAACTTGAAACCCTTTATTCTTCTCCTGCAAAACAGACCCAGCATGCAGTTTTATCAGCTAAAGATTGTTAAGGAGTGTTTTATCGGTCTGATCATTGTCTCTAAATTTTTAGGGTGCTCAAGTAAGAGACAAAATTACATATTGACCTGTACTCTGATTTCCAGACAATATACAGACGCATTACATACCTAACACAACAAAGAACATCAACAGGCAGGGGGCAAGAGAGTTACAGATATATATTGCCCAGAGTGAAACCAGATCAAGAACTTCCAGAAACCAAAACTTCCTGTCACAGATTTTATTGTATGACACAGACATGGAGAAAACCTGTGCAGTTGGCCATGATCTGTCTGCGAGGCATGGGTGACTTTGAATCAAACTGATTCAGGTGGCCACTTAGTCTCCCACAGGCAAATACATCAATCGCCATTACTGCTTATCCCCTTTCTTAGGATACTAGAGAAGTAACCCATGAATAGTTGTTGAGACAGGAGAGGAAAAATCACAAAGATATGGACCCAGAAAGTCTCTAGTTAGATAAAACAAAAATAAATCAGAATAGAAAATATATGCGCACAAACTCAGGTAAATTTGTAAAAATCTATGCGCTCAAAAAATGAAACGGAAGCCAGGGGTGGTGGCGCACGCTTGTAATCCCAGTACTTGGGAGGCTGAGACCAGAGGATCTGGGTTCGCGGCCAGCCTCAGCTACTTAGTGAGACCCTACACAACTTCGTGAGACCCAGTTTCAAAATAAAGGATAAAAAATAGGGCCGGGGGTGTAGCTCGGAGGTAGAACGCCCCTGGGTTCCATCCCCAGTACTGCAAAAAAAAAAAAAAAAAAAAAAAAAAGAAACGGCAGTAGTTCCTGTAGTAAAAAGCTATATTCTGCTGAAAATTCATGAAGGTGCTTATGTAAGAAGACTCTTGCTATTTTTTTTCCTTTCTTTTCTTTTTGCTAGAGCGGCTAGAATACAAAGCTTTAGGATCCTAGAATTGGCAGACATATGAAAGGGCACAAGGATGCACATGATTTTCCAGCTGCAACCTCCCATAAGGACAAGATCTTAAGGGAGTGAGAGAGAGGCGGAGAAAAAGAGGGCGGGGCTTTGGGCGGTCTGGGCCACGCCACTGCGACTGCGCGACAGCTGCAGGGGGCGGGGCGACGGCGCACAGGAAGGGAGGGCGGGGCTGGCGCAGAGCAGGGTTTCTAATGTAGTTATCTAAGTCTTTAGGATATTGGGGTTGAATGTGAAGCCATAGGTTGTTAAGCCAGAGTACAGGAGGACAGCCGCCTTTAAGCGGCAGACTCTGGACGGGCCACCTGCATCCTGAACTTTTGTTTTGGCGGAGAGGGGGTCCCAGGGTCTATGGCCGTCTGGGAAGTCCTGGTGTGTGTGTGTGTGGGGGGGGTTCCAAGGCTTGTGGCATTGCAGGAACCCTGGAGCTTCTTGGGTATCTACAAGAGGCAGACAGAGACAAAACTTACCAAAAACAAAACCAGATTTGTTTTTGGATCTGGAACAGGCAAAATGGCCTTCTGGTCTGGAGCTCGTGGAAGAAGGAAAGTTGGAGGGGGAGGGGATATGGCGCTGGTCCACCGAAGGGTGGACGGCCAGAAATCTTTCAGGCAAGAGAGACCTGACTGCCAATTCCCTTTCCCAGTTTCTGCACCAAAATGTTGTGGAATATGGGGACAAAGGAAACACGGCTCAACTGACCAGAACAGGCTTTATTTGGGGTAAAGCCTGGGAGGGGGGACTGACTGGTAAAGAGTCCACGAGAGTCAGAAGCCCCCTTCCTTACAGACTTGGGGCTTTTTATGGGGCAAGGAAGGGGGGTACAGGAGTAGCCGTGTATGCGGCTCGTTGGTGGGCTAGTGACCAGGTCATCTCAAGGTAGGGTAATGGTCGGGGGTGTTTCTTTCCTTCGGGCCCTTTCTTGGGTCTCTTTGTTCTCAGTCCTCTCCTACTAGACCTCGCAGTGCCCACATTCAATCCCCATACCCCGCCCCCCACCAAAGAGGCTTCACTCCTACCAGTAAGATTTAAAAGCACTAGACAGATGTTTATATTTTGTCTTATTTCTAGTTATATAGGCCTTGCCTAGCATCAAAGAGAATTTCTTAACTTGTTTTAGTAATAAAACTCCTGCTCCTAGGCAGGTGTGGTGGTGCACGCCAGTAATCCCAGTACTTTGGAGACTTAGACAGGAGGATCACAGATTTGCAGCTAGTCTCAGCAACTTAGTGAGGCAGTGAGACCCTGTTTCAAAATAAAAAATAAGCCAGGCATGCTGGCGCATGCTCGTAATCCCAGTACTTGGGAGGCTGAGACAGAAGGATAGCAGGTTCGAAGCCAGCCTCAGCAACTCAATGAGGCTCTCAGCAATTTAGCAAGACCCTGTTTCCAAATAAAAAATAAAATAGCTCTGGAAGTGTGGTCTAGAGGTAGAAGCCCCTGAGTTCCATCCCTAGTACCAAAACAAAACAAAACAAAACAGGGCTGGGGGTGTAGCTCAGAGGTAGAATGCTCCTGGGTTCAATCCCCACTAACACACACACACACACACACACACACACACACACACACACACAACCTCTGCTCTTTAATGGCACTAAACTAACTTAGTTTCAAATAATCATCTATCAATATTCTTTGCTCCTGTGCTTCTCTGTCATGAGTCTCGTGCTGTTTAGTTTCCATGGGAATATGGGTTGGGGAAGAAATGTAATCACACGGGCACATGATCTTAGAGATGGGAATTGGAGAGAGAGGGATTGTAGGTAGAGGAGAAAGTGCTGGGAAGGGCGTATTGGCCCTAGGAAGCTTTGGTGAAATGAATCCAAATTTTGCAAGACAAATTTTGGCCGACTAATAATATTTTAAAGAGAATACATTTGCTGGGCATGGTGGTGCACACCTGTAATCCCAGTACTTGGGAGGCTGAGGCAGGAGGATCACAGATTTGAAGCCAGCCTCAGAACTTAGCAAGGCCTTTGGCACTAGTACCAAAAAATAAAAATAAAAGTAAAATAGAGGATACATTGTTTATTTTAGAAAGCTCCAACAATACCAAAAATGTACATAGTAAAGTATGTCTTTCTCCCAGTTCTTACTTTCAGGTTTCCAATCCCTCAGCCAGTAGCAATCACTATAATCAAATAATGCATTTTCTTCAAGAGATGTCCATGTTGATTCAAGCACATGAGTGTGTGTGTATGTGTGTGTGCGCGCGCGTGCGCATGTGTGCACATGCATCACCTTATTTTACACAAAGGGTAACATACATGTGACTTTTCCCCTTGATCTTTTTTTCTTTTTTGTGGTACTAGGGAATGAACCCAGGGTCATTCTATCTGAGCTACACCCCCAGCCCTGTTTTATTTGTATTTTGAAACAGGGTCTCGTTAGATTGATGAGAGTCTCAATACTTGCTGAGCCCATCCTTGAACCTGCAATCCTCCTGTCTCAGCCTCAGGATTACAGGCATGTGACACCACGACCCGGCTTCCTCTTGCTTCTTTACTCAATAATATAGCTTAGAGATTATTCCATATCAGTACTATTGAACTCTCTCATTTTTTAAGCTCGTTAATTTTGAATTTTGAAGTCACATTAGGCTTCAAAATAATTGCACAAGCAGTACAAATAATTCCTTTATACCGTTTCCCCAGCTTTCCCATGTGTTAGCATCACTCATAGACACAGGACAATTACCAAACCAGGAAATTAGTATGGACATAATACTATTAAATAATCGAGTGACCTTATTCAAATGTTTCTAATTATCTCATTGATGCCGTTTTTTTGGCTTAAGGCCAAATCCAGCATCAGACATTGCATTTGGTTTTCATGTCTCCTTAATTTCCTCCAGTCTGGGAGAGTTCCTCAGTCTTTCATGACCTTGACACTTTTAAAGAGCACTGTCCATAATTTATAGGCCTTGCACGTGCTAGGCAAGTGTTCTGTCACTGAGCTATATCCCCAGCCCTTTAAAATTTTTGTTTAGAGAAGGAGTCTCACTAAGTTATCCAGGATAGCCTCAAACTTGCGATCCTCCTGCTTCAGCCTCCCCAGTAGCTGGAATTACAGGCATGTGCCACCATGCCCAGCCAGATTGTGCATTAACACACACACAAACACACACACACACACACACACACACACACACACACACACACGATGCTGTTGATTTCTCGTATCCTATGGGGAGGCATATGATGTTAACATTGTATCATTAGTTAAGGTGATGTCTGGGAGATTTCTCCACTGTAAAGATATTATTTTTTCCTTTGCAATTAATGAATATCTTGTGGAGAGATACTTTATGTCGAGGTAAATATCCTGTTTCTATCATATATTTACCCACTAATTTTGGTATTCATGATGATTCTCTCAGTCTGTTTGAGATACTGTTACAAAATACCATAAACCAGGCGGCATATATATATATATGGTACTAGGATTGAATTCAGGGGCATTCTACCTCTGAGCTACACCCTCAGCCCAATTTTTTATTCTTTCTTTCCTCCTTCCTTCCTTCCTTCCTTTCTTCCTTCCTTCCTTCCTTCCTTCCTTCCTTCCTTCCTTCCTTTTCTTTCTCTTTCTTTCTTTCTTTCTTTCTTTCTTTCTTTCTTTCTTTCTTCTTTCTTATTTTGCGGAACTGGGGATTGAACCCAGGGGCATTCTACCTCCAAGCTACACCCCCAGCCCTATTTTTTAAATTTTTTTAATTTTTTTATTTTTTGCGGTATCGGGGATTGAACCCAGGGACATTCTACCTCTGCGCTACACCCCCGGCCCTATTTTTTTATACTTTATTTTGAAACTGGGTCTCACAAAGTTGCGGAGGGCCTCACTAGGTAGAGAGAGAGAGAGAGAGAGAGAGAGAGAGACAGGGGGAGAGAGAGAGAGAGCGCACGCGAGTGAGCTGAGGCTGGCTGCGAACCCGGATCCTCCGGTCTCCGCCTCCCAAAGTACTGGGATTACAAGCATGCGCCACCACGCCCGGCTTATTCTTTATTTTGAAACAGGGTCTTACTAAGTTGCAGAGGGCCTCACTAAGTAGCCGAGGCTGGCTGCGAACCTGGATCCTCCAGTCTCAGCCTCCCAAGTACTGGGATTACAAGTGTGCGCCACCACACCCAGCTTTATTTTTTATTTTGAAACAGAGTCTCACTAAATTGTGGAGGGCCTCACAAGTTATTGAGGCTGGCTACAAACCTGCGATCCTCCTGTCTCAGCCTCCCAAGTACTGGGATCATAAGCGTGCGCCACCACGCCTGGCCTAACTGGGTGACTTACAAACAACAGAAATTTATTTTTCACAGTTCTGGAGTCTGAGATTCCAAGATCAAGGTACCAGCTGATTCGGTGTCTTGTGAGGGCCAACTCTGGTTTAGAGATGGCCACTTCTCACTGTATCCTCACATGGTGGAAGGAGCAAGGCAGCTTTCTGGAGTCTCTTCTGTAAGGCCACCAATCCCAGAGCCCTCATGACCAGATACCCAAACAAAGCCCCACCTCCTAACACCATCACACCGATGATTACATGTCAACATATGAATTTTGGAGAGACACAAACTTTCATATCATAGCACCTTTGCTTACAATGATTGTTATTGTGGTATTTGCTATGTTGTTGTTTTCTATTTCTAACATTCTCTATTTGTCTAATTGAAATTCTATCTTAAGAAATTTTCCCTTCCCCAATATTTTAAAATTTAGCTGGGTGTAGTGGAGCACACCTGTAATCCCAGTACTTGGGAGGCGGAGACAGGAGATCACAGGTTCGATACCAGCCTCTGCAACTTAGTAAGACCTCATTTCAAAATAAAAAAATAAAAAGGGCTGGGGATGTAGCTTGGAGGTAAAAATGCACCTAGGTTCTATCCCCAGTACCAAAATAATAATAACTATAAAATAAAATTTATTCAAACCGGGTGTGGTGGCACACACTTATAATCCCAGTACCTGGGAGGCTGAGACAGGAGGATTGCAGGTTTGAGAACAGTCTCAGCAAGCAGTGAGACTCTCATCAACCTAGCAAGACCCTATTTCCAAACAAAAATAAAAGAGGGTGTAGCTCAGAGGTAGAACGCTCCTGGGTTCAATTCCCATAGCCACAAAAATATAAATAAATAAATAAATAGATAGATAAATAGATAAATAAATAAATAAAAATTTTATTCAACTATTTTCAGCACCAAGGATTCATGGATATTTATTTTACTGTGAGCAGTAATCCATTACCATCAATATTAGTTTTGTTTAAAATGGTGCCAGATCTGACCATTGGGGACCCCTCAACTTGTGTCTTGACCCTCATTATCTTTCCTATTTTAAGTCCCCCAGTGATTTTGAATCATAAAGTAGCTTCACAGCCCTGTGTGGTGGTGCATGCCTGTAATCCCAGTACTTGGGAGGTTGAGACAGGAGGGTTGCAGGTTTGAAGCCTGCCTCAGCAACTTAGCGAGGCTCTCAGCAATTTTGTGAGACCCTGTTTCCAAATAAAAAATAAAAATAGGGCTGGGGGTATACCTTGAAGGTAGAATGCCCCTGGGTTTAACCCCTAGCACCACAAAAATTTAAAAATAAAGTAGCTTCACTTCCCATTTGACAATTCCTTTTTTTGTGTATATGTGGTACTGGGTATTGAACCCAGGGGCATTCTACCTCTAAGCTATACCCCTAGCCCTATTTTCTTTCTTTCTTTTTTTTGGGGGGGGGTACTGGGAATTGAGCCCAGGTGCATTCTACCTCTGAGCTACATCCTCAGTCCTATTTTTTATTCTTTATTTTGAAACAGGGTCTCACTAAGTTGTGGAGGGCCTCGCTAAGTAGCTGAGGCTGGCTGAAAACCTGTGATCCTCCTGTCTCAGGAGGCTGAGACAGAGATTGCAGGTTCAAGGCTCATGCACAGTAATTTAGCAAGACCCTGTTTCAAAATAAAATAGTGATTTGAGTGTAGCTCAGAGGTAGAACGCTTCTGGGTTCAATCCCCAGTACCCTACCCTGCCTACACACACACAAAAAAAAAAAAAAAAGAAAGAAAGAAAGACAACCATGAGCCAAATTAATTATCCAGATTCAAAGAAAAAATTTGGTTTTACAGATATGACAGATCCAAAATATTTCTGTATTGGTTATCTGGTCAGAGAAATATTTTGATTTCCAGTATTGCCAAAGCTTGTCTTCCCACGCAGGATCAAAGTGTTAAGCCCGGTGCTAGTGAGAAGGGAACTGAGCCCCATTGCCGGGTGGGGTGAGCTGCAGCTAGGTACATCTTCCTGTCCCAGGGCCTGGTGTTAGCCCCAATTCAACTCCCCAACTTCCCCCCTAGGATTAAGAACAATATAAAAAGCAAGTATAATCAAAAGGGTCCAAAGGGACCCCAAACCCTTCACAATCATCCCCTGCTTCATCCCTATTAAGGAAAAAGGTTCAAATTGTGAAAATCTCCTGCACTTGGGCTGGGGTTGGCCTAACAAATCGGACTTCCTTAGACCGAGCTGCCAGTCTAGGAACATTGTAAGTAGAGTGCATTTGGTCCAGAGTTGGAGGTAGGATGCCCCTGGGTTCTATCTCCAGTATGAGAGAGGGGAGAGGGGAGAGGGAGAGAGATACACACTTGCCTCCAAACGGACAAAGAGGGCGAGAACCCCCCTCTCCAGGCCTACTCTGCCTCTGTTGTGTGCTTGGCCTCTATTGGATCTTCCCACTTCTACGCTCAAAACCTGTGTTCTTATTTCCACATTCTTATTTTTCCAACAATATTATTAATCCCGATTTTATAGATGATAAAAACCGAAGCAGTTTGTCAAAGGGACAGAGCTGGGATTGAACCTTCAAGGCTTTAAACATTGCCCTTAACCATTACATCATATTTATTGTCTCAAACCAGCTAGTGCCCTGCCCAACCCCCGCTTTTCATATAGGGAGAGAATACGCGACGGGTGTGACAGCACTTCACTTCCCAATCCTTTTCCTATACACATAATCTTCATAGATACTGCACATATATATTTACAGACTATTTTTTCACTTAACACTATATCATTAACACTTTCCCGTATAAAGACTTTCTGTAGACGAGACTTCTAAATGAGACGAGACCCCCTTAAGCCAGGCATGGTGGTGCACGCCTGTAATCCCAGTACTTGGGAGGTTGAGAAAGGAGGATCACAGGTTCAAGGACAAACTCAGCAACACAGCTAGACTCTCTAGTAAGACCCTGTTTCAAAACAAAAAATAAAAAGGGCTTGGAGTTAGAATGTCTCTGGGTTTAATTCTCAGTACCACAATAAACAAACAAACAAACACTGCCTTAATAGATGCTCCAGGAGCCGGGCATAGTGGCGCACGCTTGTAATACCAGTACTTGGGAGGCTGAGACAGGAGGATCGTAGGTTCGTGGCCAGCCTCAGCTACTTAGTGAGGCCCTCTGCAACTTAGTGAGACCCTGTTTCAAAATAAAGAATAAAAAATAGGGCTGAGCGTGTAGCTCGGAGGCAGAATGCCCCTGAGTTCAATCCCCAGTACCGCAAAAAAAAAAAAAAAAGATGCTCCAGCTTTCCCCCTGACTCCCATCCTTTCTCGATGACTCAAAATTTTGTTAGTACTTGGCTGTATTTTAATGGTTTTATTGTGAAATATACAGAAAAGTCCAGGTAACATCAGTGTGTAGTGTAATGAGTGATTTGAGGTGAGCTTGTAACCACTTCCAGGCTAAGAATCAGATCTCAAGGAGCCCCCGAGTCCACCCTGTGCTCCCTCTCTCCTCCTGACTTTCAGCTATGACATTTTAAAAGGTCAGTGTAACATAATGTTCGCATGCCATTAGAGGTGCAACTTTGTCTAAGAAGGGACAGATCCTTTTCCTGGGCTTAGCATATAGCTCAGGGTGTCTGGCCCCACCCAGAATTTGTTAAAAGCTGCACAGCTCTTGACAGGCATTTAAACACCGTAACTTTGCAACTTTGCCTAACACTCTTTGGCTTTCCAGCCTTATCTAATGACCATTTCTAGATGCCTAGCTCTGCTCGTCCTGCAATTCCATCTCATCCCTAAATATAGCTCCCTTTCATGTTTTACCCTGTTTTTTTTAAGATCTCCCCAGCAGTCTCTCATCTGGGCCCTCGCCTTCTGTCTAATTACCTCTGTCCTGGGACTTCTGCCAAGCAATTCTCCCTTCTCTTGTAATGCCAACATTGACCCACTTCAGCACCCACTAAAAAGAACTTTTTCCCTACCCCAGCCAGACAGGGATTCTCTCAAAATCACATGGAAGGGGGGGACAGGTGTTTCACCATGCTTCCCTACTCCCAAATGTACCTCCTATTTCAAGAAATGATGCTTGGGTTTATACCACTAGAGTCATTCTCTTCAGTCCTGTAGGTCTTTGATCTTCCAGTATTTTTGCTATGGGTCTAATACTCCTGGGACTGTGACTCTCATACGTGTGCACCCTGAGCCATGGGAGGGAGCTGACCTTGAGCTCAGCGCACTGGCGGAGCAGGTCACACTGCCCCAGCTCCTCTGAGAGCGCAAACACCGCAAATGTCAGAAACAAAGCTTCAGCGAGATTAACCATGGAAACCACGTAACGTAAATCAAAGAGATCAGGGACAGGGTAAAAGTAGAAACATTTCCACTGAGATGGAAAATAAACATGAAGAGAATCTGCAAACAATTTGGTGATGGCTTAGGACACTTCTGCTTGTGGAGTCTTGACCCTGGTACTGCCCAGGCCCTTCTAGGCCCAATCATTTTTTTTGTGTGTGGTACTGGGGATGGAACCCAAGGGCATTCTACCTCCAAGCTACACCCCCAGCCCTATTTTTATTTTGAAACAGGGTCTCACTAAGTTGCTGAGAGCCTAAGTTGCTGAGGCTGGCCATGAACCTGTGATCTTCCTGTTTCAGCTTCCCAAGTACTGGGATTACAGGCATGTGCCACCATGCCCCGCTCCAGCCATGTTCTTATTCTCCTTCAGTCAAGTGAGTTTTAGGCCAGGGTTGGTTGAGGTTTCATCCTTGATAACAGATGGTTTGAAAAGAGAGTCCAAATTAGAATTGTTCTTATTTCTCCTCAGCCATCTCTTGACTAAACCTGAGAGTAGAAAGGGATGACCCCACTAAGGAGGTCAGGGTTCATGGAATGGATGTTAGCAGGAATAGAAAAAAAAAAGACAGTGAATAGCCACTGCATGGGTTTATTTTATTTTTGTGGTTCTAAGGATTGAACCCTGATCAATCCTATACCTCTGATCTACACCCCCAGCCCAATTTTATTCTTTATTTCAAAACAAGGTCTCACTAAGTTGCAGAGGACCTCACTAAGTTGATGAGGCTGGCACCAAACCTGTGATCCTCCTGTCTCAGCCTCCCAAGTACTGGGATTACAAGCATGTGCCACCACACCTGGCTCACTGCATGGATTTATGAGCAATAAACATGCTGTAGCAGAGAGACTGCCAAATTGTAATCCAAGAGTTGACTATCAGATACATCTGGGCTCTTGCTTTTTTTAAAAAGAACTGGATGTGGAGGCGCATACCTGTAATCCCAGTACTTGGGAGGCTGAGACAAGAAGATCACAGGTTCATGGCCAGCCTCAGCAACTTAGTGAGACTCACAGAGACTTAGTGAGGCCCTGTTTCAAAAATGAAAAAATAATAAAAAGAGCTGAGAGTGTAGCTCAGAGGTAGAATGCCTCTTGTTTCAATCCCCAGCACCACACACACAAAATGCAGGTTAGAGGCCTGGCATGGTGGTACATGGAGGCAATCTCAGTACTTGGGAGGCTAAGACAGGAGGATTCCAGGTTTGAGGCTAGCCTCAACAATGTAGCAAGGCCCTTAGCAACTTAGCAAGACCCTGTTTCAAAATAAAAAATAAAAATAGGGTTGGGGGTATAGTGAGGAGGTAGAATGTCTCTGGGTTCAGTCCCTAGTACTGGTTGGTTGTGGTGGTACAGGCCTGTAATTCCAGCTATTCAGGAGACTAAGGAAGGAGGATCACAAGTTTGAGGCCAGTCTGGGCAATTTAGTGAGACCCTGCATCACAATAAAGAAAGGGGGCTGGGGATGTACCTCAGTGGTAGGGCACCCCTGAGTTCAACACCTAGTACTACAAAAACTAAAAACTGCAGGGACCCACCAAGGCAGACTCTCTGGGGGCAAAGCTTTGCAATGAGTACTATTACCACCCTCCCCATTGGTTCTGACTTGCAGTGAGTGAGGTTGTGAACTAGGGCCACAACCCATAATGATGGTTCAGGACCACGGATAGCGTCCCACACCCAGCTCCTCTGGTAGACCGTCTGTGGGCCCAGGTGGAAGGAGGAGCAGGGCTCCTGAGCGGCAGCAGATCTTCAAAGAGGGCCTTCCCGTACAAGGCTCTCATCAAGGCAAGGCCAGATGGAGGCAGGTGGGGCCGCCCTTCCTAGCAATTCCAACGTTCGTGTCACCCTTTTTCCATTTCAGAGCCTTTGTGCTGTCAAAGCTAGGTCCTTGCTTTGTCCCCCAGTACCTGGATTTAAGGCGTTACAAAACTTTTATCTTCATCATCCCCTTAATATAGCAATAAATCTATAGCCGGTCCCCGGGAGAGAGGCACACCGAGAACAAGGAAGACAGCTGCTGGCTCCACATCCCACCATTGTCCAAAGAGTTGTGTAAGAGGGGAGGAAAGGGTTTCTAATGTTCAGGAGTTTAAAAAGATCAAGGATTTCACAGCAGAAGCTCCTCTCAGATCTTCCAGAGGTCAGAAGTCCCTGAGAAATCCAACCTAGAGTGTAAAAAAAAAAAAATACACCTGTCCTGGTGCCAGCAGGAATTGCCTGTCTTCGTGGCTTGAGAGCGGGTAGGGGAGGCAGTCTGGTGGAGACTGGCCCGTGCTGGCCTCCCAGGGCTGCCTTGATAGGTTCCCCTGGAGGCCATTTGTCTACCTCTGTGAGCAGCAACACATCGCTCCTCTTGAGAAGAACCAGCTCTTCCCCGGGGGGAAGATGACCAGGACTAGGTGTTCATTAGGGCTCTGTCCAGTGCTTCTCACACTGACATGCACAGACCTGGGGGATCCACGAAAATGCAGATCCTGGTTCAGTAAATCTAGGGAGGGGCCTGAGATCCCGCATTTCTGCTGGCCTGGGTGTCTGTTCTCCAGCACGTGGCAGTTGAATGCTTCCTTCCTGGAATGGAATCTCTGTGGTGTTGAAAAACCTGGCAAAGTCCAGGCCCGACCATCCTGCTCCGAGACTGGGCTCTGGCCTTTGCCACATGGACCTGAGGGATCCTATTTCTGGTCCAGGCTCCCCAGCCAGGCCCTACTGCCCTGCCAGCTCCCAACATCACTGCCTAAACTCCCCCTTCACTTTATTATTTATTTATTTATTTAGTGTGTGGTACTGGGGATTGAACCCAGGGGCATTCTACCTCCGAGCTACACCCCCAGCCCTATTTTTTATTCTTTATTTTTGAAACAAGGTGTCACTAAATTGTGGAGGGCCTCACTAAGTAGCAAACCTGCGATCCTCCTGTCTCAGCCTCCCAAGTACTGGGATTACAATCATGAGCCACCACGCCCAGCTATTTTATATTTATTTATTTATTTATTTATTTATTTATTTATTGGCACTTGGGATTGAGCCCAGGGGCATTCTACCTCCAAGCTATACTCCCACCCCTATTTTATTTTTATTTTGAAACCGGGTCTCACTAGGTTGATGACAGTCTACTTGCTGAGGCTGTCCTAGAACCCGCGATCCTCCTGTCTCAGCCTCCCAAGTACTGGGATTACAAGCATGTGCCACCATGCCTAGTTTATTTTTTATTTTAAAACAGCATCTTACTAAGTTGCTGAAGCTGGCTGTGAACCTGCAATCCTCCTCTCTTAGCCTCCCAAATACTGGAATTACAAGCGTGTGCCACCATGCCTGGCTCCCCTTCACTTTAAACAGCCTGTCTTGATTTGTGAAGATGCAAACCAGAAAGACTAAATGGTATGGTCCAGAGCCTCAGTTTCCCAATCTATAAAGGAGAGATGGTAATCTCTACTGGCGAAATATTCATGATATTAAAATGACCAGGGCTGGGCATGGTGGCGCACGCTTGTAATCCTAGTACTTGGGAAGCTGAGACCGGAGGATCCGGGTTTGTGGCCAGCCTCAGCTACTTAGTGAGATCCTCTGCAACTTAGTGAGACCCTGTTTATTTCAAAATAAAGAATAAAAAAAGAGGGCTGGAAGGGTATCTAGGAGGTAGAGTGCCCCTGGGTTCAATCCCCAGTACCGCAAAAAAAAAAAAAAAAAAATGACCAGGAAGTTGGGAGTGGTGGCACACATCTGTAATCCCAGTACTTCAGATGCTGAGATAGGACACTTGCAGATTCAAAGCCAGCCTTGGCAATTTAGTGAGGTTCTCAGCAACTCTGTGATACCCTGTTTACAAATAAAAAATAAAATAGGGCCAGGGTATAGCTCAAAGGTCCAACAGCAAGAGAAGCTATTAAAGCTTTCAGCTAAGGGGTGGGGGTGCAGCTCAGTGGTAGAGCACTAATATGCATGAAGCCTTGGATCAATCCCCATCGTGGAAAAAGAATAAACACCCCCCCACACACACACAAATAAATCCTTCCAGCTGAGAGATTGATTTTTCTAATTACCAGTTAATGTCTTCCCTTCTGGGCCTCAGAAGGCCTATTCACTGCTATTTAAAATGCAAATTATTTGGATTTTCTCATGTAACTAGCTAAATGTAAAATTCTTCACCAAAATACATTTTTATTAACTGACCTGTCTAATAGAGTCTTTGGTTTTGAGTGATAATGATATAATTTCTCTTACTAATTACTCTCTTCTCAATTGGTCCTGTTTTTGCTTTCTCGAGAAGTGACAATAATTATAATAAGAATTATTTATTAATTTTATTGATACTAATAAAAATTAAGAGCCAATACTTAATAAGTACTTAAGTGTGTCAGGCAACAAGCTAAGCATTTTATATTTTCTGTCATTTAATTCTTACAACACATCCTATGATGTAAGACCTGTTAGGATTCTCATTTTATGGATGGGGAAATTGAGGCACAAAGGAGTTTGGTAACTTGCCCCATGTTATAAAATGGTGGAGTTGGAACTGGGTGCAGTGGTGCATGCCTGTAATCCCAGTACTTGGGAGGCTGAGATAGGAGGATCACAGGTTCAAGGACAGCCTTAGCAACTTAGAGGAACCCTCAGCAACTTAGTGGGACCCTGTTTCAAAATAAAAAATAAAATAGGGCTGGAGATGTAGCTCAGAGGTCAAATGCCCCTGGGTTCAATCCCCAGTACCACCCCAAAAAAAAAAAAAAAGAATGGTGGTTTGGAGCTGGAGCTGTTGTTTTCAATCTAGGTAGTTTAACTCCAGTCTATTTTGGTGACCATTATAGTAGACTTGAAGAATTTTTCCCCAGGTGTTGAAGGTACTATAAGAGGGTGATCACTGTGATGTTTTTGTTTTTGCAGTACTGGGGATTGAACCCAAGGGCAATTCATCACTGAGCTACATCCCAACCCTTTTTATCTATTTTTTATTCTGAGACAGGGTCTTGCTGAATTGCCCAGGCTGATCTCAAACTTTCTTTTTTTTTTTTTTTTGCGGTACAGGGGATTGAACGCAGGGGCATTCTACCTCCGCGCTACACCCCCGGCCCTATTTTTTTTTTATGCTTTATTTTTGAAACCGGGTCTCACGAAGTTGCGGAGGGCCTCACTAGGTAGAGAGAGAGAGAGAGAGAGAGAGAGAGAGAGAGAGAGCTGAGGCTGACCGCGAACCCAGATCCTCCGGTCTCTGCCTCCCAAAGTACTGGGATTACAAGCGTGCGCCACGACGCCCGGCTTCATCTCAAACTTTCAATCCTCCTGCCTCAGCCTCCTAAGTAGCTGGGATTATATGCCTGCACCAATTGCCCAGCTCATTGTAATGTTTTGTGTGTGTGTGTGTGTGTGTGTGTGTGTGTGTATGAGAGAGAAACCAAAATGATTTGGTTAAATAGGACCTAGTATATCTCATAGAATACTATGACAATATTGAATAGCAAAGACAGAGCTACATGAAAAATGTAGAAAGAAGCCCGAAATAGATTGTCGTGGAAAAAAACTGCATTACAGGATAATGTGTACAGTATAGGCTCATTTTGTGTGTGTGTGTGTGTGTGTGTGTGTGTGTGTGTGTTTAAAAAAAGAAAACACAACCAAAAGCCACATAGATGTCTTTGTGTCTATGTAGGAAGAGGTCTGGACAGGAAGGTGTCCACCACAGTAACTATTAGAATGTGGAAGTGGGGGCTTACTTCAAATTTGAGACACTTCTATAGCCGTTGAAGTTTTGCAACAAACACATAATATTTAGGAAATTAAGAAAAACAAAAAGATTTACTATATGAAAAAAGGAAGAATATTCTTCAAACTATTAACTATTGGCATAAAGGGGGGGCTAGAAGACAGGTTGACTTTTGTTTTATATGTTACATAACTTTGTGGTGTTAAAATTTTATAAGAGAAATGTATTAACATTATAAGGAAAAAGTTATAGTAAGTATACACTTTACTAAAGGCATTTTGCCTTGGTTAGGAGAATAAAAAAAATCCATAGACTCTTGACTTGCGAATCCTAATTTCACTTTTCTCTGCAATCCTTATCTCTTATTCCCCATATCACTGTTATTCAAATGAGGGCGATATTTCATTGCCCCCAAACTACCTACCAATAGATGGACTGTGTTGCAGTCGCAGGGACCCAGCATTTCCTCAACTGGAAATCTTTCCTGGGGCCTGGACTCCAGGGCACTACTCAAATGAAACCAAAGTCCCCTGAGGCTGAAGAGAAGCTCTGCCCTTTCTAGCTCATGTGGCTCAACCAAATGCAGTTACTATTCTCAAAGACTCCTGTGAGGCATGTTAAAAAGAGGTAATGGAGTCAGGCGTGGTGGCCCATGCTTGTAATCCCAGTACTTGAGAGGCCGAGATGGGAGGATCACAGGTTCCAGGACAACCTCAGCAAGTACTGAGACTGTGATCAATCTAGTGAGACCCTGCTTCAAAATAAAAAATAAAATAGGGCTGGGGATGTAGCTTGGAGGTAGAATGCACCTGGGTTCAATCCCCAGTAACACACACACACACACACACACACACACACACACACACACGAGGTAATGGAATAGCAGATAGTGATAGAGGAGGCTGGTCAGTGGGAAATGGGACAGAGGGTATGCTCCCATATCAACTGAAGTTTTTCTAACAGCATGTAATATTTAGGAAATAAAGGTCTTCATCTGGTCCTATTCTGTTGGAAAATGTTTAATCATAACACATAATACTGTTAGTTTACTTTTATAAAGAAGTGATGATAAATTTATATTGTATAATATGGTATTTTTGGAAACCATGATATTTTGGAGGCTTAGTCTCTGAGTTGGTAAAATGAAAACCTACATGGAATGTGGCTGGGGTTTTTTTTGTTTTTGTTTTTGTACTGAAGATTGAACCAGGGGCATTCTACCTCTGAACTATGCCCCTAGCCCTTTTATTATTTATTTATTTATTTATTTATTTATTTGTTTGTTTGTTTGTTTGTTTGTTTGTTTGTTTGCAGTACTGGGGATTGAACCTAGGGACATTCTACCACCAAGCTACACCCCCAGCCCTATTTTTATTCTTTATTTTGAAACAGGGTCTCACTAAGTTGCAGAGGGCCTCACTAAGTAGCTGAGGCTGGCCACGACCCTTTTTATCTTTGAAACAGGGTCTCAAGAAGTTTTTGAGGCTGGCCTTGAACTTGTGATCCTCCTGTCTCAGCCTCCCAAGTACCGGGATTACAGGCATGCACCGCGGTGCTCAGCATGGACTCAATTCCTCACTCTTGTCATGGCCTCGTGGTAGGTGGAGTGTGCTGCCTCCCCCTTGACTGTAGGTCTAACGTGTGGATTGCTTGCCCTTGTGAGCTTAAGTGCAATGAACAGAGACTTCACATGGCCTTGCATGGCTGGTTTGGTCTCTTGTTCTCCAACTTTCTACCACAAGAAGAATATGGCATGGGTAGATGCCATTCTAAGGCGGATGAGAGACATGTGGACCCAAGACCAACAGAGCCCCACCTGCAGATGAGGGGAGCAAGAAATAAGCACGTGTACTGTATGCCATTGAAATTCTGTGGTTTCTTGGAAAAAGCTGACTGAATACAGATACTGACTTATGGATACTTTCCTCTGAGGAAAAGCTGGCTCCCACCCTTTCCCCGACCGAAGCCCAGCAGCCAACAGCATCTCACCCCCACAGAGCTCTCAGTCAGCTTTTTAGTGCATTACTCTTAAATATAAAAGTACAACCAAAGAGTATCACGCACTTAAGGAAAATAAGTCAGGAAACAAGACAATGCAGAGGGTAGAACAAAGGGACAAGAACAGGATGCTACTGCTATATGAAAAGAAAAAGTAAAATTCAGAGAATAGTGAAGAGCTCTTAGAAATTCGAAATGGACAGCCACAATGAAAATTGCAGTAAAAGGGCTGAAAGTTAAAGTGAAAGAATTCTTGATAAAGAGTTGGATCAAGCTGGCTGTGGTGGTGCACGCTGGTAATCCCAGTACTTGGAAGACTGAGAAGGAGGATTGCAGGTTTGATGACAGCCTCAGCAACCTAGTGAGGCTCTCAGCAACCTATTGAGACCCCATTTCAAAGCAAAAAATAAAAAGGGCTGGGGGTGTAGCTCAGAGGTAGAACGCCCCTGGGTTTAATCCCTTTCTAGGGATTAAACACACACACACACACACACACACACACACACACACACACACACACACACAGAGTTGGATCATAAACTGGGGGTGGTGGTGGTGGTGGTGGTGGTGCATGCCTGTAAATCCAGCATCTGGGGATGCTGAGGTGGGAGGATCGCAAGTTCAAGGCAACTTAACAAGACCCTGTCTCAAAATAAAAGAAAAAGGGCTGGGGATGTAGCTTAGCAGTAGAGTGCTTCTCCAGCATGTGTGAGGCCCTGGGTTTGATTCCTAGTACTCAGAAAAAAATAAAAGTTGGATCATAAGAAGGAGAAGAGGAAAATTGGAAGACCAATTCAGAAAATTCAACAGGAATTGCAGGAAAGAGAAGTAAACCAAAAGAAATTGTCAAGTAAACCAAGAGAAATTATCAATAATAATTCAAGAAAGTTTCCGAGAAACAAAGGGCATGAGTTTTATGGTTAAAAAGGTCACCAAATGTCCATGACAGCCTCAGCAACCTAGTGAGGTCACACAATTTCAGAAGAGGAGACAAAGAGAGGAGTTCCTAAAGTTCCTATAGAAAACATAGATCAGCTGCGCGTGGTGGCGCACGCTTGTAATCCCAGTACTTGGGAGGCTGATCAGGAGGATCGCAGGTTCGCGGCCAGCCTCAGCTACTTAGTGAGGCCCTCCACAACTTCGTGAGACCCTGTTTCAAAATAAAAAATAAAAAATAGGGCTGGGGTGTAGTTCAAGGGTAGAATGCCCCTGGGTTCAACCCCCAGTACCGCAGGAAAAAAAAAAAAAGCAGGGTTTAAGGACAGCCTCAGCAAGTAGTGAGACTCTCACCAACCTAGTGAGACCCTGTTTCAAAATAAAAATAAAAAAATAGGGCTGGGGGTGTAGCTCAGAGGTAGAATGCTCCTGGGTTCAATCCCCAGTACCAAAAAAATTTGTAAACATACAAAGTTAATTTTTTTTATTTATACCAGAGAATATACAGTACTTACTAAAAAAGAAAGGAGAAAGGAAGAAAAGAAGTCATCAGTTGAAGGAAATAAGAACCTGGTACCAAGGCTGCAACACGCCCAGCCTGATTTTATTTATTTATTTATTTATTTATTTATTTATTTATTTATTGTGTTACTGGGGGTGGGACCAAGGGGCCTTCTACCTCTAGACTATACCCCCAGCCCTATTTTATTTTATTTATTTATTAATTTTTTTGTGGTACTGGGGATTGAACCCCGAGGCATTCTACCTCCAAGCTACACCCCCAGCCCTATTTTATTCTTTATTTTGAAACAGAGTTTCACTAAGTTGCAGAGGGCCTCACAAGTTGCTGAGGCTGGCCACAAACCAGGATCCTCCTGTCTCAGCCTCCCAAGTACTGGGATTACAATCATGTGCCACCACAACCAGCTTTTTTATTTTTTATTTAATTTTAATTTATTTATTCATTAATTTATGTATTTATTGTGGTACTGGGAGTGGAACCCAGGGAACTTCTACCTCTGGGCTATACCCCCAGCCCTGGTTTTTTTTTTTTTTTGCGGTACCGGGGATCAAATCCAGGGGCGTTCTACCTCTGTGCCACACCCCCGGCCCTATTTTTTTATACTTTATTTTGAAACCGGGTCTCACGAAGTTGCGGAGGGCCTCACTAGGCA
>PVJS01031695.1:0-23237 GCA_004027185.1 Glis glis | reverse complement strand
AGAGAGAGAGAGAGAGAGAGAGAGAGAGAGAGAGAGACCTGAGGCTGGCCGCGAACCCGGATCCTCCGGTCTCCACCTCCCAAAGTACTGGGATTACAAGCGTGCGCCACCACGCCCGGCTCTCTACCTCCTTTTCATTGCGAGAGCGCCTGCCAGGGATGCCCAGACAGCGTCCTAGGTTGCAGAAATGGTTAGTGGTCAGGGTTGCTCTAGTTCTGGTGGCAGGTGACACACACTGCGGTGTCCTGGACGGCAGCTTTCATGAACTCTGGGAAGCAGGCGGGGAAGGGCCAGCAGCTCAGGGTGAAGACAGGAAGAAGAAGCCACATCTGAGGAGGGCTGTGGTGTCTCTTCCTGTCCCCACCCTCTCTTTTCATCCCCAGAGAAAACCAAGAGGCTCATCCCTGCCTCCATGGTACAAAAGAGGAAACTGAGGCTCAGGTACTGAGGCTCGGTACCTTGCCCTGGTCATATATGAAAAGTGTTAAGAGCCTGGTCCTGTCTCTTTTTATTTTTGTTTCCATGTTTGATATCAAACCTAGGGCCTCAGGCATGCTAGGCAAGCTCTCTACCACTGAGGCCCACACCTCCCTCCCAGGTCCCTTTGAATGTAGTCCTTCGTGAGGATGGAAGTGAGTTCTCACTGAGAGGTTGATATTAGGATAATGCTAGAACACTTTCTGCTACAAGCAACAGGAACCCACATCAACTCATTGACGAGATCAGGATAGGCTGCGATATGCTGTGTAACAAACAGCCCCGATCTTAACAGCTTCAAATGACAAAGGATTGATTTCTGCATCACCAAACATCCATCACAGGTGCACTGGGAACCCTGGTCTTTGCCTCCTCGTACCAGGGCCCAGGCTAATGGAGCAGTCACCATCTCGGTCACCACTGGTCACCGTGGCGGAGGAAAAACACTTGAGGGGGCATTGTGACAGTCAGCTAGATGCATCGTCCAGACATAAGATTTACCACTTCTGCTTACAACTCATTGGCCAGCCCTGGTCATACGGCCCCATCTGACCACAAGGGGCCAGAAGGTACAATCCCGGCATGTACCCAGAGGCCAAAAGTTGGAAATATTTGGTGAAAAACATAAAAACTTCCATGCTCATGTACCTTAAAAGTCCAGGGAGCATATGGCTTCAGGCCTGGCTGGATCCAGGAGCTCAAGAGATATTACCAGGAATGAGTCTCCATGTCTCAGCTCTGCTTTCTTGTGCATCGTCTCTTATCTCAAGCAAGCTGTTTGTTACAGCTCAGCAGCCCCAGCAGAGACAGCACAAAGCCACCTGGGTCCTGCGCACGTCCCTGTGGCTAAGAGGGTAGGCTGCTCCCGTGGCCAGGCCGGGGTTACTTAGGGGCTCCCAAAGCTGGACCAGCCACACCCACAAGCTGCTGCACAGTCAAAAGCAGCGGGCACCCACAGGTGTGTGCTAAGGGTTTCTTTCTTCTTTTTTTTTGCAATACTGGGGATTGAACCCAGGGGCATTCTACCTGAGCTACACCCCCAGCCCTATTTTTTATTCTTTATTTTGAAACAGGGTCTCACTAAGTTGCTGAGGGCCTCACTAAGTAGCTGAGGCGGGCTGCGGACCCTGATCCTCTGGTCTCAGCCTTCCAAGTACTGGGATTACAAGCGTGCCCACCACACCTGGCTCAAGAATTTCTGGCCTCTCATCTGGGTCCCTTCCTGCAGAGGGAGGCGAGGAGGAACTGGAATAGGATCAGGAGGCCAAGGGTCAGGTTCTGCCTCTGGCCATGAATTTGGTATGTGACCTTGGGCTATTCTGTGTCTTTGCTTCATCTGTCCAATGGATAACCTGCCCTCTCAGAGCCTGCAGGTAGGCAAAGCCCGGGAGGAGCATCCATGGAAGGGTGCTACTGCAGATCCTCCTTCCTCTTCAGAGAGGGTTATCAGCAATTCTGGCCTGGACTTGGGGAGATAAAGAGCCACCTTCCCCACTTGTTCCTTGGTCCTTGGTCACACACGCAGCCCTTTGCCAGAAGAGCCGGTGCAACTAACAAGTTCAACAGCCGCCACCTCCTCCCCGCGCCCCCCAGTGCTGCTCCTTCCAGGCCCCATCAGGAGCACCCAAGGCCGCCTCCTCCCAGCCCCGAGAGCCCGTCGTGTGCATCTCTTCCCACGACCTTGTTTAGAGAGGTCAAGTTCGCTACTCGAAATTGGCCGTGGTGGAAGTATTTACGCCACAGAAATAAACAAATGCTACAAACCAGGCTTTATTGAGGGCCTACTATGTGCTAGGCTGGGGACAAAGCAGCGAGCAAAACAAAGTGGTTGCCCTTGTGGACCTGATGCCCGACCGATCACCTTCGGCTCCAGCGTTTGTTTCTGTCTGTCCATCCATCCGTTCTTCCCTCGGCCTTTGACCATCCTTCTACCCACCCGCCCTCCCTCCATCCATCTGGGCTGCTCCGGCCTCCAATTTTTGGCACCCGTGTTCATGAACTGCATCTCCTTCAAAGATGGAGTCAGGGAAGGGCCAGAGCCCCAGGCCTAGCCTCGGCCCGAGAGTTCCTCTTCTCCACACCCCAGTCCTGAGCTCTGCGCGCTGGAGAGCTGAGCTGCTTCCCCGGGGAGCCTGCATTCAGTCTGAGACCTGTTGCTCCCAAGAGGGTGTGAAAACCACAGCATACCTTGGCCCAGGTGTCCCTTGGGTGCTGGGGGTGGGGTGCTCGCACGTGCAGGGGCTGGGGGTGGAGTGCTGCACCTTCATGGTTTTACTCTCACGCACCTACCCACCCCTCGTATGCCCTGATCCCAGGTTCACGGTTCTCAACTAAAGCCATCAGTGTTCTAGAACTTTCTGGACTCACATTCTCTCAGCAACTTCTATCCCAGGCATCCTAATTTTACAGAGGAGTCCTGGGAACATTTCCAGCAGGAATGACATCTAGCCCAGCCCTGTTCCCACAACAGAGAAGAACCAGAGCTATCTCCTTCAGGCCTTTTGGGGGACTCTGGGACCCCCCGGCAGGTCCAGGCCAGGATGGGGGATTCCCCTTGGGGTTCCTGAACTGAATCAGACTCTGTTGCCTTAACCCTTGCGCGTCTTGAAAAAGCCAAGCCACCTCTAAGGTGGGCTCCCTTGGAGGCAAAGCAATCTATTTGTTAAAAAAAAAAAATTGAAGTTTTGTGCAATATCTAGCACCTATAGTTAGCTCCTATACTAAGCCGATGTTCAGTGAGGTGCCTTCCAAACATCGCTAAGTAGTTCTTAGCTTCTTGGTTCACATTTCAACAGATTCCCCGAGAAATCATTGGCAAGCAACCTGACTTCCCCCTAACTCCCCAGGATGAATAAGTAGGACTCCGGGGTGGAATGGCGGTGGGGGGATGCAGACGTCCACTCCTGCCAGTTCCTACGCGTGTCTCCCCCCTCTGCCATGAGCGCCACAGAGAGGGGCAGGTGGGCACGCAGCACGTTCTTGGTGCTTGATAAATATTTCTTGGGTGCATAAGGGGGATTTTTTAAAAATGGGTAGCAAAAGCCAGAAAAAGAACTCTTGGTTGGTGGGGGCTGTTTCTCAGAGACAAGGCTGAATGGTTTGAAGCCGGAAACCCCCCAGTGCCCTCTGCAGGGGGCGGCCCCAGGCGCAAGGCTGGGTTTCTCACCGCCCACGGTCCGCCCCAGAGGGAGGAAGCTGACGTCAAGGGAGGGGCTTCTGGGGGCTGCAGACTGTACGTGGCTGACCTCACTGACCCCCCCCCCAGGTGAGGCCATGCCTCCCCACTGTCCAGATGATGAGATGGCCTCGAGAGGGGACGTGAGCTGCTCCTGGTAGCACAGCCTGGCTGAATGCAAGCCAGGACTCAGACTGCATCCCTGTACTCCCGCACATCTCCCCACCACCCCGTGAATGTGGGCCGGCTTTGTCCCCTCCCCTTCCTGAGGAATAGCCTGGACATCTTTGGCTCCTGGAGGTGGGATGCGGTAGGCGGGGCTTGGCATCAGTCACGGGCAATGCCCGAGCCCAGCGGGCCACATGGGCAGCAGCCTGGGCCAGCAGCTCAGTGCAGGGCCTGTGGACACCACGGGCCCTCCAGGTAGGGAGGCCCTGGTGCATACCGACAGACACACTAGCTGCTCACACGCTCACACACATGCCACGGGCACGCTCCGTGTCCACAGCTGCACACAACACTCACACACGTGTACGTGCCAGTGTGCACCCAGCCACTCACGTGTGCACGCGAACACACACACATTGTAAACATCGGGCTCAGAGGCCCCATCGGAGACCAGAGTCTGCAGGCCTCTTCGCATCACAGCCCTGTGACTGTGTCTCTGGCTCCTGCTCAGTGACACGGCCAGCCCTGGATGGCTGCTAGCTGGCCTGGGGCCCAGGTCCCGCAGGCGGAGGGGCCATGACCACCCACTGGCGGAGGTAGCTCCTGGGGGGCCCTTCATCCCTGGGGCCTGCAAAGTCACACTCCACGGGGCTGCCGCAGTCGGAGCCCACGAAGCCGCTATCGAAGGTGTCCATGTCCAGGCCGGCGGGGGGCGAGCCCGCCTCGCTCTCGGAGACCCCTCCCGGTGGGTCAGCTCCCCAGAGCGGTTCTGCGGCCCAGCTCTCCTCATCTGCGAGGGACAGCTTCAGCCTGTCAAGGAGGCTGCCTAGAGGGCCTCCCAGCCCAGGGCCGCCCGCCGAGACACAGCCACAGGAGAGGACTGTGGGCCCTGAGCCCAAGAGCAGGTCCTCAGGGCTGGGGCCCGGCTCTAGGCTGGCGTCCAGGTTCAGGGCTGGGTAGCCATCATCCCCGCAGCTGCAAGGCCAGGTGCATGGCCCCTCCGCGTCCACCACAGTCACCGTGTCGATGGATACCAGGCCATAAGGCCGGTCCCTCTCCTCGCTGTAGGCCGAGCCACCCCAGCTGCCAGCTGCAGGGGGGGCGGGGCTCCCGGCGCCAGGATCGGACGCCCCATCTGTCTCCAGGCCCCCCGGGGGCTCCGGCCCCTTGCCCGGATTCTGCGATGGGCGGTAGTCAGGCACCTCCAGCGTTGAGAGGACCTCTGGGCGCCAGGCTCCCAGTTCCAGGCAGGAGGCAGTGAAGGGTGAGCCCACCCATTTCTGAGAGAAAGAAACAGGCACAATAAGGTAGAAGGGACAAGAGGAGGGGCCGGCAGAGCCAAAGACAGGGACAGACACAGAGACAGAGTCAGCAAGAGAAGGAGCACAGCTCCAGAAAAGAGAGAGAGCAGAACTGGGACCTTGAGGTGACCCTGTCAAGCAGGTCCCCTCCACGTCCCTTCCCCACCCGGGGCCTCAGTGTCCCTGCCTATAGTAGGGAGTTGCTGCCCTCAGTAGCCTGCCTGCTCAATCACTGGTGGCCCCAGGGCCCGGGGTCTGCTGGGTGCAGGGGCGAGATCTGTCCCCTGTCCCCTGTTTTGCTTCCTCCTTGACAGTTCTGAAGCATGTCATTCTCCTGCTTATGTGACCCCTTAGGGTGGACGCTCAGCCAGGGCAGAAGCCCCGCCTTCTCTGGCCATGGCTGCATCCCCAGTGCCTGGTGCACAGTAGGTGCATGATAAATGTTTATAGACTCAATGAATGGGTGGAAGGAATGAGTGACAAGCCACTTGGAAAGGCCTTCAGCCATGCTGGACTGAGGCAGCGCCCGAGGCTCTGCGGACACGCCCTCCCTTCCTGCGGGGACTCACTGAAGACACAAGAGTCTCTGTCCAACTGGCAGAGACAATCCCAGGAACAGGAGTCTCCCCTGTCCTGAGGCAAAATTCACTCCAGAACCATGAAGTCCCACCACCAGTCACTTGAAGTCACTTCTTTTTTTTGGGGGGGGTACTGGGGATTGAACCCAGGGGCATTCTACCTCTGAGCCATACCCCCAGACCTTCTTATTTTTTATTTTGAAACAGGGTCTCAGTAGGTTGCTGAGAGTCTCACTAAGTTGCTAAGGCTTTCCTCGAACCTGAGATCCTCCTGTCTCAGCCTCCCAAGCATTGGAATCACAGGCGTGCACCACTACGTCTGGCATGAAGTTGCTTTTCCGTGTAGCCTCGAGCTAGTTCTTTACCCTCTCTCTCTGCCTCAGTTTCCTTGTGTATAAAACGGACCCACCATAGGTGTGTTTTGAGGACTGAGTTAATGGGCACGAACCTCCTAGCAGGCGACATACCAGTGCTAGTGAAATTAGCTCAGAACCGGTGTGACATTCAGCTTCAGGGAAGAGGGAAGCGTGGGTCTCCCTGTGACCCGCCAAGGCTGCTGCCCCTCTCTGAGCCCCAGGCTCCTCCTCCTGGTGCCTCCTGGGGCGGCGGGGCTGCTGCAGGGCGAGGAGGAAGGTAGCAGCATGGGGCTCAATCTAAGCTCTGGGTTGTCTGCCTTCCAGCCCCACCGCTGGAGCAGGTGGGGCTGCCCCTCCCGCCCGCCACCACATCCTCTCTTCCGGCCCTCCTGCCCTGCCGGTGGTGCCCAGCCCTATGGCTGCCACAGTGGCGCCGGCGAGGCTGCGCCTGGTGGGGGCCGTGTGCTTCGCAAGCTGGTCAGGTCCCTCCTTCCCCTCTCCAGGTCAAGGGCATTGAAGACAAAATGGGGGTCCCACATGGCTGGCCCCCTCTTCCAATTTGGCCGCTGGTGCTGGGAAAGGCTCCATGGCGTGTTCAAGTCTGATGTCAACTCTGCCCCCCCAAGCAGTACTGTCTGAGCTTTGCAGATGGGAAACTGAGGTCTGGCTCAAGGACTGGCTGGGGCTGGGATGCTCTGGGCCCTAGGGTGGGGCTGGGGGACTCCCAGAGAGTGAGAAGCCCAGAGGGGCTCATGGCAGGGCTGGGGTGCTCACCTTGAAGTCTCCGCTGTGGTCCTTGTACAGGGGCTGGAAGAACCACTTAGGGCTGGGAACGGGGGTCTGCACCTTCTCCCACAGCCTGAAAGGACAGAGATGGGAGGAGGCTGGCAGCAGCCAGAGGGCCACCTGGCCTCCCTCACACACCCCAACGCTGTGCTGCAGGAGACTCAACGCCCAGGCACCTCCGTGCCCTCCCGGAGCCTCCGTTTCCACATCTGTAAAATGGGAGCAGCCGGTCTCCCTCGGGTTCCTGAACATGCTTGGGGTTTACCTACCGGCTGTCATGGGCAAGAACTGCCCTCCCGAGCCTCATCTACACCTGGAGGGGCAGAGCACTAGCTCTGCAGGGCTGGGGGGCGTCGGTGAGTGGAGGCCTGCAACCTGCACCCTGCACCTGCACGGTGCTCAGCCACATCAGGAGTCATTGGCAACCTTATCTGTCCCCTTCCACGTTCTTTATCTAGAGCTCTATCTTACTGTCTGGTTAAAGAGGAGCAGAATGAGCCATGTATGCAGAGACCTGCACCTGCCACCCAAGGAGGGCTCAGCAAACAGCAGCTGCTGTCCCCAGCTCGCTGGCCAGGGCGGGGACTCTGCATTTTTCATCAGCAGCTTTTTCTCAATGGCAATGCTCAGCAGAAACCCAGTATATACAGCGATGAAAGCAAGCCCTCTGGTGGGAGCAGGAGCCTGGGGAAGGGGGCAGAGGATCGCGTCCGCCCTTCACCCCCGCCCGGCGGCCCCTGGTGCCCCTCGGGCCTCGAGGCGTAAAATACAACAGACAAGATCACGGCTGAAATCACTGTGTCCTCTGCTGTACAGCTGTGTGGCTCTGGGTAAGTGTCTTGATGGCTCTGTGCCTCGGTTTCCCCCATTTGTAAAACAGCGATAGCCACGGTATGTCAGGCTCATGGGGTTGTTATGAGAGTGGCGTGGCGCTCTGCACAGTGCCCAGTGCACGGGGAACGTGAGCTGGTTATCAGCATCGCCACTGTCATCCCCAACACGCTGACTGGCCTGCCCCCCGGGTGGGTCTTGCTTGGAGGGCTGTGGCCCAGGCTGACCTGTTCTCTGCTGCCCCAGCCCCCTGGCCTCACCTCAAAGGCAGGTGGATCTTCAGCCCCAGGAAGACAAGGACGGGGCACAAGAGGATCAGGAGGAAGAGCAGCAGGTGGGTGTCCCAGCCTTTCTTTGATTCTGCAAAGGAAGATGATGTGATGGGGAACGGGCCTGGAGTGGAGCGGAAGGGATGAGGAGGCCGCGAGCACCCTGAAGTGAGCGGGAGCTGGGCCCAGATCCTCCCCCCACCTTGCCATAGGCTGGACCTGGAATGTCCCCGAGTGTCCCCCGTGTATTGAAGGCTTGGTCCCCAGCCTATGGTGCTATTGGGAGGTGGTAGGACCTTTAAGAGGCGGGTCCTGGTGAAAGATAGGCCACTAGGGGGTGCCCTTGAGGGGAACATTGGGGCCCCGGCCCCTCCCCTTCCTCTTTGCCTCGGCTGCCATGAGGTGAGAGTGTTCCTCCTCCACCTGCTCCCACCATGACGTACTGTGCTGCTGCAGGCCCAAAGCCACAGGGCCAAGACGCCATGAACCGAACCCTCTGAGACCTTTTTATTTATTAAGTAAATTATCTCAGGTATTTTGTCATAGTGATAGAAAGCTGATAAGACACCACCCCCTGACACACACACACATACACACACACACATACACACTCCAGGCAAATGACCGGACCCCTCTTAGGCATGCCAGAAATCACAGGGCTCAGGGTGGCTGGACCAGGACAAGATTTAGTACCAGAAGTGGGATGTCCCCTCCAGTTCCACACTCACCCTCAGACTCGGTCTGAAAGATGACCGGGTCACTCCACTCGCTCCAGGTGCCGCGGAAGGAGGAGCCAGGCTGGGGCCCCGCCCGCACCTGCAGCTCGTAGCTGGAGCCTTTGCGGAACTCCAAGGGCAAGAGGGAGACGCTGCTCGAGTCCACTGAGATCAGCTTGGTCACCGGACTCTGCCGGGGCAGAAAGGATGCCCAGGTCAGGGGTCATGCTGCCCTTGGTGGAGCGGCCTTCAGTGGTCCCCATGGGAGCGGCTGGCGTCTCCTCTCCAGCCAGGAACCAGGCCTGGGCTGCGGCCTCGCTCAGCCGCGCCCCACCCAGCCGCGCCCCGCCTTGCCTCTGCTTGGCTCGGTTTCTCTCTGAGCCTCACCCACCCCTCTCGGTCCTGGCAGAAGACCCTCCCTGCGGGACTAAGAGTGTCCTGGGAGCAGCAATGGACACTCCTGGGTGTCATTAACGGGAAGGGTTCCAGACAATGGTGCCTGTGGGATCGATAGCTGACACCCGTCTCAGTCCGCACACTGACACCCTCAACAGGAGGTGTTTCTGGAAGTCGTCAGCTACAGACATCTTATCAATGGGCATCTTTGGAAGTCCTCTCTAGGAACATGCTCAACAACACCATTTATGAAAATCTCCAGATGGGACCATTCTAATGGGTGGATAATTCTAGAACCCTTCTGCTGTGGCTGAAGGAGGCCATTCCGGAACTCGCCAGCAGTGGACCCTCTAAACAAAGGACACTCCTGAAGCCTTCACATTGGAAACAATGGGCTCTCTAACCCTGGACTGACTTTCTTTCTTTCCTTCTTTTTTTCTTTTGTGTGGTACTGGGGATTGAACCCAAAGGCATTCTACCTCCAAGCTATATCCCTAGCCTTTTTTTTTAACTTTTTGTATTTGAAACAAGGTCTTAACAAGTTGCTGAGTGTCCTGCTATGTTGCTGAGGCTGTCCTTGAACCTGAGATTCTCCTGTCTCAGCCTCCCAAGTACTGGGATTATAGGTGTGCATCACCACACCCGCCTGGCTTAACCCTGGGCTTTCTGAACAGCTGTGGCCATTCTAAGCAAGTAGGAAGGTTCCAGATTGCTCCATTTCTGAAACTTCCTCTATGATGACTGTAGGAGGTAGAGCCTGGGGGTGGGGGATGGAGGGAACGGGGCTAGGAGGAAAGACCGTGGAGGGGTCTCCTGCCCCAGAGAGAAGTTGGAAGAGGACAGCCCTGAGAGCAAATATCCTCCATCAAGGTTCTTGGACCTTGATGATGCTCACCTGTCACTCAGCCGGGTGCTCCCACACCCTGTCTCTCCCCCTCCCCAGCCACCCCCTTGCCCTCCGCCTTCCTCACCAGTGCCCAGGGGTCTCCCCGGTTCCTGTACTGCAGTTCATACTGCAGCTTGCCCCTCAGTGCGTAGAAGTCAGGGTCTTCGTAATCGGAGCGCCAGGAGATATTATAGTGTCCCGCGAAGGTCACAGTCACATTGAAAGGGGGAGTCGGCTTGACTTGGAGGAAAACCCCAGAAAGATAAAACAGGGTGAGACAGGGCTACAGGTGAGAAAGATCTGGTGACAGGAAGAAGTCCCCCCACCCGGCATCCCTGAGGAGATGGGGATTATTAGCACTCTGGCCTCTGGTTTGTTTAGACCAGATCTCGGGTTATAAACTCGGGGGCAGTAGTGACAGACATGGTGACAGGCAGGCTTGGAAATTGCGGAAAAATAAAGGGTGCTCCCCAGGCTTAAAGGGGACCGATGGCTGGGACTCAGGCCCAGCCTACCCTGGCCAGGTGGCAGACAGACAGACCAGGATCTTCTAAGTTTTTCTAGGAAGAAACAAACGAGACAAAACAAAAGACACAAAACCTGGAAATCTAGAGGACTGTGTGAAATCTCTCAAGTTTTAAAGCTAGCTTCTAATGTGAAAAATTCCTAAGCAATGTGTCAGCCTGTATCCATCGGCAGCCATAATCTAAATGTCTGACCACATAACTTAGAGAAAAGAAGATTTATTTTCTTACGGTTTCAGGCTCAGTCCATGTGAGGCTGGGGACTGCCGATCAAGAGGAACCATATATATATAATCTCTGGGGCTGCACCCCCAGGGACCACCTCCTCCAGCCGCACCCTACTGGCCTACCAGGTACCGCCCAGGTAAATCCATTACAATGGATTTATCCACTTCTGGGATTACAACCCTCAAGACTCCATTACATCAGCTCCAAACATTACGTGAGCTCTTTAGGAGACATTTTATATCTAACTATAACATGGCCAAATCATCTTCGGTTTTGTTCTGCAGGATGGGACTCTTCGCTGTGACCTGCTTCCCTGTGAGTGGCACGTGCATCAGTGACATAGTCTTCCTTTGGCCTCGGGGAGCCCGCCCCTCTGCTCCACACGGAGCAGGGTGACCCCCATGGTGGCCCTGTGAGCTTTGGCTTGGCCGACCTCATCTCTCAGACACCTCTGATCTGGGTGTGAGCTGAGCTCTGGGCCTTGACACCAAACCTTCCTGCGTGCCCCCAGGCCAAGGCCAGAGCCAGCGGGCTTCCGGTTTGCTCCATCCCAAATTCGCTCCATGAACTTGAGTGGGACGCGGCACATGAGGTTCCTCAACTTCTTCTCCTGGAAAATGGACCCAGTTCCTATCCCTTGGGACCTCAAAGTCCTGGGGACCGAGCTACACGGCAGAAGGTGGTAACTCTCGGGGAACCAAGTGACAAGTGTCCAGTTAGCAGAAGAGAGAAGCCGCAGGCCCCGCCCTCTGTGTCACCTTCTCCACCTCTGTTTGCCACTAGCCACCATCCTGCATGTCTCACTCTGTGGCTCTGTCTACCATCGGCCTCCCTCTCTGGGCTGAGTTGCTTGGTCAAAGGCTTTGTCCCTCCTGGTCCATCATGGCCCACAGCTCCTAGAACAGAGCCTGGTGCACAGTAGATCCTCAATAAATATCTGTCAGACTAACAGAGGGACCTTCCAGGGCTTCCAAAAAGGAACTCGGAAGCTGCTTATAAATCTGAAACAGCCAGGCGTGCTGGTGCATGCTTGTATCCCCAGTACTTGGGAGGCTGAGACAGGAGGAGCACAGTTTTGAGGCCAGCCTCAGCGATTTAGCCAGACTCTCAGCAACCTAAAGAGCCCCTGTTTCAAAACAAAAATTAAAAAGGGGTTGGGGGTGTAGCTCAGATGTAGAACACCCCTAGGTTCAATCCTCTGTATAAAAAAAAAATCTGAAACAAACCAGGGGCTCCGGCTGCACCTGGAGGTGGAGAAGGCGCACATTTCAGAGTGTCACATCAATGTTTGCTATTGCATTGATGGGCCTTTGGACCCAGATAGTTCCCAGTCCTCTTCTCTCCTTCTTCCTTCCTCCTCCTCCTCCTCCTCCTCCTCCTCCTCCTCCTCCTCTTCCTTCTCCTCTGACATTCTACCTCCGAGCTACACCCCCAGCCCTATTTTTTATTCTTTATTTTGAAACAGGGTCTCACTAAGTTGCAGAGGGCCTCACTAAGTAGCTGAGGCTGGCTGCAAACCCAAATCCTCCTGTCTCAGCCTCCCAAGTACTGGGATTACAAGTGTGGGCCACCACACCCAGCTGTCTCTCTTCTCTCTTACGCAGGGCGGGCTGAGGCCTGGTTATGGGCTTCCCTGTGGTCTGGGCTGGGTGGTGAGGATCAATTCAGGGAGAAACTAGGTAGGATCATGCTGCAGATGCTCGGGGGTGTTTGAGAGCCTGGGGTGGTGTGCTCAGTCCAGTGGGGCCCAGGCCCCAGGAGGAGCACAGCCCGGGAGGGAGGGCAGGAAACCTTCTCCAGTCCTCTGGGCCCTGGCTGGCCTCAGACCCTGTTGGGGAGAGGCCAGAGAGAAATGCTCCTGGGAGCCACCCTGCAGGGGAGCAGCCACCTCTTCTTGGCCCTGAGAGCTGCCGGGGAGAGGGCTGCAGGGCGGTGGGCAGTGGGGCTGCGCTGCACCAGCTCACTCAGAAGAGCATGTGGATATGTGGATATGGGACAGTGTGGCCTCCATGTCCTGCCTTGTCATAGGCCGGGGCTTGAAGGGAGGGCTGTGCATATCTGAGAGTGTGTTCATGAGTCCACGTGGTGGTGAGTGGGGAAACTGAGTCTGTGAGCCTGTGAGCATGGTGCAGCCAAGTGTGTCTGGGTGTGCAAGCCTCACTCACACCTTCTGTAGCTCTCTCAGCAACCTGGTGCAGCCCAGGCCCCAGGGTGTGAATCCCACACACGCTGCCACACCTCTGCCCAGTGCTGGAGACCAGGGCGGCCCCACACCCCCAGCTCAGGGGCAGCGCCTCTGGGGATAGGATGTGCGCGCACACATACACACACACACACACACACACACGTACTCAGACACACACACAAACACACTCAGACACACACATACATACACACACCTGCACACACAAATACCCATAGATATATGCAGAGGCACTCACATATACACATATACACACACAGAGAAACATGTAGAAAATACAGACACACAGATACCTTCAGACACACACACACACACACACACACACTCCAAGCCAAAGTTGCCCTCCAGACCCTTCTCCAGCCCAGCCCCGGCCCTGGGCCCACAGATACCGCCACCCCACCAGCCAGACACTCCTGCCCCCAGCCCCTCCCACCTGCCCCGAGGGGCATCCCAGGTCTCAGGAGAGCTAGAGAAGGGGAGGAAACGCAGGTTTCCCCTCGTGACTCAGTGTCCTCTACCTGCCTCATGATCGAGACAGATCGCAAAGGGTGAGGGTTAAAAGGGCCTTCGCTCTGCACCTGGGGAGCCACCCCAGAGGTGAGGCGCCTTGTCCAGGCAGGACCAAGCCAACAGCGAAGCCCAGCGTCCCGGGTCCCACCCAGCTCCTTTCCAAGCCTCTGCTGCCGGTTAGCCATGAAGGTCCAGACCTACTACCAGCCCATCACACCCGAGTCAAAAGGAGCGCATCTCAAAGCAGAACTCTCAGGGTGTGAGGCACCATACAGGCCAGGCTAGATGGAGTGGGGAGAGCCACCCGGAAGGCAGGGCGACAAGTCAGCCTGGGCCCCAGGGGTACTCACTGCTCTCGGCCAGGACAAAGCTGCCACACTCCTGGGACTCGTCGCCAGACTGGTCCGTCATGTTGACACTAAAGATGTCGTCGGCCATGAAGTGGAACACGTCCATGTGGCACGTGTACTTGGCGTGGGTGGCATTGTGGCTGGACCTGTGGAGGCTGCAGGAGGTGACTTCGTCCTCCAGTTCTCCATACTGGTCTTGCCTTCAAGAAGAAAGTGACTGGTCAGGACTGGAGGCCAGCGGGGCTCAGGGCTCGGGGCCGGATGCGCTGACACCATGGCTGAGGCTGGGAGGGGTCTGAGGTGGGACTGGGGGGGTCACCCGGTTCAATCAGCCGGGCCTCCCCTCCCCTGCAGCAGCCCTGATGGATTGTGTCCAGGCTCAGCTTGCATACCTCCAAGGGACCCGGAACTCAGCACCTCATATAGGGAAGGCAGCAGCTTTCGACTTTGGAAATTGGGGCCATTCTTGCTTGGACCAAGCCTCAATCTGTCCCTGTCAATTCTAACAACTGGACTGCTCTCCTATGGGGGTGGGGGGACTAAGCACTGGGGACTCTCCTTCCCTCTTTTCTGACCAAAATCCACTTAATACCCTTGAAAGCCTGTGCTGAGGGCCAAGAATAGAGCCAAAGAAGCCACCTGCCCTGCTCCGGGTGAATTTCCAGGGAAGCTGGTGGGATGGGGTTGGGAAGAAATGCTCTCGGGGTTTTTTTTTTTTGTGTGTGCGCAGAACTGGGGATTGAACTCAGGGGCATTCTACCTCCAAGCTCCACCCCCAGTCCTATTTTTTATTTTTTATTTAGAAACAGGGTCTCACGAAGTTGCGGAGGGCCTCACTAAGTAGCTGAGGCTGGCCTTGAACCCGGATCCTCCGGTCTCCGCCTCCCCAGTACTGGGATTACAAGCGTGCGCCACCACGCCCGGCTCTGCTCTCGCTGTTTAAGTTCCACTGGGCAGAAATGGTGGGTTTTGGAGTGTGTAAAGGAGTTCATCAGACATTTATGTCTCTGCCTACATGTTCAGTGTCTGAACGTGAGCACCGTCCAAGACCAATGTGAATGAGCGGGCTCAGTTCTCTGCCAGATTTACTGGACTAGGGATTGCTACTGAAGAAACGTTCTCCCAGATTCTCCCAGACTCCATCAGGACGACTGTAATGGTCGCCAGGGGGCCACCCTGCCTCGCTCACTCCCTAAAATCGATCCTCTCAAATGGCAGTCAGGGGGACTCTAAAAATGCCCTGCCGTCCCTAAAGCCCTCCAGCAGCTTTTATTCATTCTCATCTAATAAAATGTGGCTGTGGCCGGGCGTGGTTGCGCACGCTTGTAATCCCAGTACTTTGGGAGGCAGAGACCCGGAGGATCCGGGTTTGCGGCCAGCCTCAGCTCTCTCTCTCTCTCTCTCTCTCTCTCTCTCTACTTAGTGAGGCCCTCCGCAACTTAGTGAGATCCAGTTTCAAAATAAAGTATAAAAAAATAGGGCCGGGGGTGTAGCGTGGAGGTAGAACGCCCCTGGGTTCAATCCCCGGTACCGCAAAAAGAAAAAAAAATGTGGCTGCGGCCTCCCTCTTGCCTTCTTTCTTGTTATTGTCCAGCATCCCGGCTGATTCCGTTCCAGCCGCGCCGCCCTCCGCGCTACTCCTCACACTCACCAGCTCTTGCCCCCTTCGGGACCTCTGCCCGGGACACCTTTCTCCCAGCTCACTGGCTGCCTCTTGTCATCTAGAAAGTTCTGCCCTGACCACCCTGCCAGAAGAGAACCTCCCACACATACCTCGCTCCCCACCCACACTCCAGTTTTTGTTCTTTCTAGCACCGTTGCTTTAAGAAGCATCCTGTCTGTTGTTTTATGTTTATCATCTGTCTCCCCAGCAGCTGACCCTCCATGTTACATCAGCTCCAAGATATCTGGGGCCTTGTCAGTCCCGATCCCTGCTACGTCCTCTGTCCTATGTCCTAGGATGCATCTGTCAGGAACTTAACAAATGTTTTGTTTGAATGAAGCAAGAATTGATGGGTTACAGAATGAAAGGCAGTTATTTTATTTTATTTTTTGTGGTGTTGAGGATTAAACCCAGGGGCATTCTACCTCTCAGTTACACCCCCAGCCTTATTTTATTTATTTATTTATATTTATTTATTTATTTATTTATTTGCAGTACCGCGTTTGAACCCAGGGGCATTCTACCTCCGAGCTACACCCCGAACCCTATTTTTTACCCTTTATTTTGAAACCGGGTCTCACAAAGTTGCAGAGGGCCTCACTAAGCAGCTGAGGCTGACCGCGAACAAGGATCCTCCGGTCTCTGCCTCCCAAGTACTGGGATTATAGGTGTGCACCACCACGCCTGGATGAACGGTAGCTATTCTTTATCCTGAGCTGAGGACCCATGGGTTTTGGCGTTGGGTGACCTGAGTTTGAATCCCAACTCCATCATTCATTGGTTGTGTGACCTTGAGCCAGTTTCTTAACTTCTCTGACCTTCAGCATCCTCATCTAGAAGATGGGAGTCATAATTGTGAGATTTGGAAGTGATCGATCACTCATGCGAAGCACGCAGCAGGGGACATGGCACCTAAGTGCTTGAAAAATCATGTGGGAGGTTGGCTGTGTCAGAGTCTCAAAACCACGGCCAGGCCTGTATGGGCAAAAGAGTATGACCTCTGGGGCTGGGCAGCAGCCCACAGCCTCCTGGCTGCGCGCTCTGGGCAAGTTCTGTGAGCCCAAGCGGTCCTCTGTAAGGCACACCCAGCGGCTCCCAGTTCCAGAGTCTTTCTTGAAGTGAATTGCTGATCAAGCCCCAAGGCGGCTGTTCTGTTTGTTGCTAAACTCCCTACCGAGCGCACAGTAGGTCCAACTCAGTCTGTGGCCTCCCGAGTGAGGTCCAGCCCCACGGCAGCCCTCCAGGCACCGTGAGCAGTACCCATGGGGCGGCTGAGGCCAGCCACTTACCAGGTCAGCGTGAGCGCGCTGGGGTGGAGGGTCCACGTCTCCAGGATGCAGGTGACGGTCTGGAGGTAATCGGTGTAGCAAACCAGGTCCGAGCAGCCCCAACCTGGAGGGTCAGGGAAGAGGGGGCCTTGGTGGGGCTGGCTGGGTGCTGGGGGATGAGTTGGAGCAGTCCCAGGGCTGGGATGAACAGGGACCCAGAGGCCCTTAGGATGTAGGCCCGGGGCACACTCGTCCTTGTCTCCTAGGAATTCCTTGGGTAAGTCTCAGTGTTTCAAGGCTGGCACTAGCCATGGAAATGAGGCACTCCTCTTTTTTTTTTTTGCGGTACCGGGGATTGAACCCAGAGACATTCTACCTCTGAGCTACACCCCCAGCCCTATATTTTATTCTTTATTTTGAAACAGGGTCTCACTAAGTTGCAGAGGGCCTCACTAAGTAGCGGAGGCAGGCCGCGAACCCAGATCCTCCTGTCTCAGCCTCCCAAGTACTGGGATTACAAGTGTGTGCCACCATGCCTGGCTTTTTTTTTAAATGGCATTGAGGATTGATCCCAGGGGTGTTCTACCTCCATGCTACACACCCAGCCCTATTTTATTTTTTATTTTGAAACAGGGCCTCACTAAGTTGCTAAGGATCTTGTACATTGCTGAGGCTGTCCCCGAACCTGCGATCCTCTTGTCTCAACCTCCCAAGTCCTGGGATTCCAGGCGTGTGATACTACACCTGGCTGGAATAATTTTACTGCCAGCTACTGTCTGACTCTTTTGCTCACTACTCTTTTGTCCCTATTCACTCCCTTCATTGTGACTGGGACCCAGGGACACAGCCAGTCCCTAGAGACCCAGAGGACCCTCGGCCCCAGGCCTCAGCCCTGGAGGAGTCCATGGAGCTAGATTCAGAAACAGGCGGTGGCTGAGGGGAAAGAAAGCAAATGTCCCCAACAGGCGGTGGGAGGTTGGAGTGTGGCCCACAGCAGATACCAGGTAGGCTTCGTGGGGAGGGGCTCCACGTGAGCCTCATGGACAACCAGGACTTCCGGTGAAACGGGGAAACACACAGGCTCCTTCGTGGAGCGAGGAGCTGAGTCTCCCGGACGCGCGGTGAGGGTCACAGGACCGGAGCCAGGACTACGTGCCTCTGAGTCTTGGGGGAGCCCAGAGGTGCTTCCCATGTCATCACGGGAGGCGGGCCTGGGCTGCCCAGAGGAACACCCACACTCTTTACTGGAAATATGACTCTCTTAGCCACAGTCCACGGGGGTAGTAGGAATAGAAAGAAAAATAAAAACTAAACAGAAGCAAAGGGCTAGAAGAAGAGGAGAGGAGAACAAAGGAAAGGAAAGGTAACCAGAACGAAAAGGCAAGGTAAGGCAAGATCAGGTACTTCTAATGTGAAATAGAATAAACTAGGCTGAGACAGGAGGATCGCAGGTTCGAAGCCAGCCTTTGCAACTTAGCGAGACTTTCAGCCAAGCCAGACCCTGTTTCAAAACAAATAAGCCGGGCCTGGTGGTGCATGACTATAATCCCAGTACTTGGGAGGCTGGGAAAGGGGGATCGGAGGTTCGAGGCCAGCCTCAACAACTTAGCCAGGCTCTTGGCAACTTAGTGAGACATCCTACTCATGGTGGCAAGTCCCGAACTCCCCAGACACAAGGTGAACTGGGCCAGCACAAACCCACACATCCCACGAGAGGCCCGGGCCTCAGGAGGTCACCGAGGGTGACCCCAAATGCCTCCCAGCCTGACAAGGAGAGGCCTCAGCTTCACAACAGCCACCTTGCTGGACTCAGTCCCTCAGGAGGCAGATGTACCTCGAAGAGGAAGAAATCATGAGAAAAAAGAGAAGAACTTGAATAATTTTTGCAGAAATGCCTGTTATCAGTAGGGTGTGGTGGCACATACCTGTAATCCCAATACTTGGGAGGCTGAGACAGGAGGATTGCAGGTTTGAGGCCAGCCTCAGCAACTTAGCGAGACTCTCAACCTAGTGAGACCCTGTTTCAAAATTAAAAAAATAGAGAACTGGGGGTGTAGCTCAGAGGTAGAATGTCCCTGGGTTCAATCCCCAGCACCATGAAAGACAAGACAAGACAAGACAAGAAAAGAAAAGAAAGAAAAAAGAAAAGAAAAGAAAAAGACAGAGAGAAAGAGAGAAAGAGAAAGAGAGAAAGAAAGAGAAAGAAAGAAAGAGAGAGAGAGAGAGAAAGAAAGAAAGAAAAAGAAAGAAAGAAAGAAAGAAAGAAAGAAAGAAAGAAAGAAAGAAAGAAAGAAGGAAAGAAAGAAAGAAAGAAAGAAAGGGAGAGAGAAAGGTTATCTACCGCTGAGGAGACCATGGGGCCACCAAGCAGGGATTGAGAGATGGTCCTACCGGGAGATTTGGATGGAAGATTTGACGCCCTCCCACCCCCAAACAATTATCATTCTACACTACTCTAAAATATAGGCGCAATTATCTCAATTTTCGTCAAGGTTTGACACAATAAGCTTAATGGTTTGGGGTTTTGCTTTGTAAAATCAAGGACTGTCATGGCTATGTCTCCCCGCTATATACAAGAGACTTGTTCCCCTTTTTAAGAGGATTCATTTTCAGAAAGTAGGCTTCTTCCTATTTTCTCCTGACTAATGAGGACCCATGAGGTGGTGGCACATTCCCTTTCTGGGTCTAACTTGGAGTCAGAACCTGGAATTCAGAGCCAAGAGCGCTATTGCTGGAAACTTCCCTCCATCCACCCCACCCCCACTACATAGATGAGAAGGCTGAGGTTCTGAGGCTAGACCAAACACCTCCTGGACCTCGGTCTGGGCTACTGAGACTCTCACCCAGGGAAAGCAAAATCTAGTCTGTGCCATTTCTTCACATCTGCACACATGGCAGACATTACTAATCTATCATGGTACTCTCACCCAGGGAAAGCAAAACCTAGTATGTGCCATTTTTCACATCTGTACATGTGGCAGGCATTACTAATCTATCATGGCACTCTCACCCAGGGAATGCAAAACCTAGTGTGTGCCATTTCTTCACATCTGCACATTGGCAGGCATTACTAATCTAACATGGCACTCTCACCTAGGGAAAGCAAAACCTAGTGTGTGCCATTTCTTCACATCTACACATGTGGCAGACATTGCTAATCTATCATGAGACTCTCTCCAGGGGGATGGCCTCAGCATCCTTCTCAACACAGTTCTCCAGGCTGCTTCTACCAAGAGGTCTGCATTGTGGAAATGAGTCTTGTTCTAGGAGGGTCTTCCCTGGGGAGGTGCACAAGGTCTGTCAGTGGGGCACAGAGGGGGTAGTTCAAGTACTTTGTGGAGAAAAGAGGACTGATTTGGGCAGAATATAAACTCAGGGCTGCAGGACACCCCCCCCCCATGGTTGTGTCTTCCATGAGTTTATAGCCTGGTTGATATCTTGCAGGGCTCCAGGAACCAGGAGAGGAGCTGCTCTTCCTAGCTAGGCTCTAGGGACAGAGTTTGTCCCCAAACTCGGGAAGAAACACTGGGGATGGGAAGGCAGCCCCTGAACTTCTATGGAGGTGGCCTCAGGGGCCATAGTGTCAGTACCAGGCAGTAGTCAGCCCGGGGCCGTGCACATGGGGTTGTTAGCATGCGGCTATGCGCTCCCCTGGCTCAGCGATTGTGCGTGGAGCCCTCAAAACGGCTTCTCATCCCTGTGCATAAGCTGGCCATATGGGTGCCACCAAGGCTGTGGAAGGTTCTCATGGGATGGCACCTGTGCCTCCCATACTGTCTGCACCCAGCAGTCACTTAACAAACCACAGCAGGGTGTGGTGCTTAGTGAGGTAGGATAGGAGAAACAAAAGTAATAGATAGAAGGGAGAGAAACAGGGAAGGAAAGGGAGACTCTAGCTATAAATCTAAAAACTCCATGATGAACCTCACCTTCATCCTGAAGGTCTGTTTTCCTTCAGTCCTAAATTCCTAAAATGCCTGGTAAATAAAAGCTCCAGTAAATCTTAGAGCGCTATACATCCAGTTAATTGGTGCATATATTTTGTTAATCTACAGAATGTATTTTAGACTGATAAGAGAAGCCTAGGCCTCAAAGGTCCAGTAAATCCAGGGGAGCAAGCTCACCCCCTCACAGGCTCACCGTTTGCCCATCCCTCACCAAAGTCCCCTATAAAAGAAGAGCCCTGAGCCGGGCGTGGTGGCGCACACTTGTAATCCCAGTACTTTGGGAGGCGGAGACCGAAGGATCCGGGTTCGCGGCCAGCCTCAGCTCTCTCTCTCTCTCTCTCTCTCTCTCTCTCTCTCTCTCCTTAGTGAGGCCCTCCACAACTTCGTGAGACCCGGTTTCAAAATAAAGTATAAAAAATAGGGCCGGGGGTGTAGCGTGGAGGTAGAACACCCCTGGGTTCAATCCCCGGTACCGCAAAAAAAAAAAAAAAGAAGAGCCCTGCACGCCCAAAGCGTGTGGGGTGGCCCATGTCTCTCTTGAACATGTCCTTCTTACTTTCCTAAATACAGCTGTGTTAGGCCACTGACTGGCTCATGCTGAAATTCTTTTCCGGCACAGAAGTCAAGGATCCCGTCGATCCTGAGGTGAGGAATCGACTCTTCTCCCATGACAGTTAGGACGGTGCTAAGGTTTGGGTGGATGGAGATGGAGACCCCATCGCCAATGCCTTAGAACACAGAGGCGGCTCCTTTAGGCAGCGACTAAGTCATCTGTGGATTGGTAACCTTATAAAAAGGCTGGTGGGAAATAGCATCTGTCCCCCTTTGCCCTTCCGTCCCTTCTGCCACATGAAGACCCAGCATCCCGTGCGCCATCTTGGCAGCAGATCCGGGCCCTCACCAGACACGGAACCTGCTGGTGCCTTGATCTTGGGCTTCCCAGCCTCTGAAACTGTGAGAGATAAACCTCTGTTCTTCATATTTTGTTTCAGCAGCACAAATAGGCTGAGACAGACCATGAGAGTTGGGTGCGCGGCTCAGCTCTGGCTCTGTCCAGCTGTGTGGCTGTGACCCTCAACTTGCCCTCTCTGAGCTTCAGTATCCTTAACTGAAAACTGGGTGTTGTTGCTACATGGATCTCATGGGGCTGTCAGGAGGATGGGAAGAGATGATGCTCGGGGCTCAGTAGACAGAGGGGCTTGTTACCTGCTCCCAAGGGGTGTGGAGTCATGGCGGGGGACCCAAAGGCTTTCCAGAGCCAGGTCCGGTGCATGCCACTCAGAAAGGGAAAATAAAAGCCCAGCATCTGTTTCCTGAAGAAGCTATTTGAGGCGATGGGTCTTTGGGGTAAAGACCAGAGCAAGCGCCTCTGACTCAGCAGAGCAGGGCCAAGTTCCCCTCCGCCCCTGGGCCAGCAGGCGCCAGCACTGAGCCCGCCTCCTCCAGAAGGGCCGCCAGGCCCTTAGCCCTGAGTACACCCATGGTCAGACTCCTGGCCTGCCCTGCTCTGGTCTCTGACATCTCTCCCTCTGACCACAACACCTGTAACCCTCCAGGGGCTGCCTTCAGGCCTTGGGCTCCGTTTATTTCTGCCTCCCTTTCCCCCATCCCGGGGGAAGCACCAGTACCTGCCAGGGACTGTTGAAAAGCAACTCCAAGGAAAATCATCACATGAGAGGAGAAGGAGTTTAGACCAAAGGCAGGGATTCCTCTCCCCTTTTTATTATATATATATATATATATATATATTTTTTTTTTTTTTTTTTTTTTTTTGCTGGTACTGGGGATTGAACCCAGGGGCATTCTACCTCCGAGCTCCACCCCCAGTCCTATTTTTTATTCTTTATTCTGAAATAGAGTCTCACGAAGTTGCGGAGGGCCTCACTAAGTAGCTGAGGCTGGCCGCGAACCCGGATCCTCCGGTCTCGGCCTCCCAAGTATTGGGATTACAAGCGTGCACCACCACGCCTGGCTCATTTATTTATTTTAAAAATTATTTATTTATTTATTCGTTTGTTTATTTGTTTATTTATTTATTTGTTCTAGGGATTGAACCCAGGAACATTCTATCTCTGAGCTACACCCTCCCCCAGCCTCTTTTTATTTTTTGTTTTGGAACAGGGTCTTGCTAGGTTGCCGAGGGTCTGGTTAAGTTGCTGAGGCTGGTCTCAAAACTGCAATCCTCCTGTCTCAGCCTCCCAAGTACTAGGATGACAGGTATCTGCCACCACACCCAGCTGACTTCTTGAGGGTCAGGAGCCAGCCAAGGCAGAGAGCTGTGGAAATGAAAGACGACATTTCTCATCCCCTGGAGTGAGACCTGAAGACTTGAGCCCGTGGGCTGGGTCACTTGAGCCTTTTGTGACTCACTTCTCTCTGGGCAGGTGGGCTGTGGTTAATGGTGCTCTCTGGGCAGGTGGGCTGTGGTTAATGGTGCTCTCTGGGCGGGTGGGTTCTGGTTAATGGTGCTCTCTGGGCGGGTGGGCTCTGGTTAATGATGCTCTCTGGGCGGGTGGGCTCTGGTTAATGGTGCTCTCTGGGCGGGTGGGCTCTGGTTAATGGTGCTCTCTGGGCGGGTGGACTATGGTTAATGGTGCTCTCTGGG
>PVJS01031694.1:0-23236 GCA_004027185.1 Glis glis | reverse complement strand
GGGGATTGAACCCAGGGGTGTTCTACCTCCGCGCTACACTCCCGGCCCTATTTTTTATACTTTATTTTGAAACTGGGTCTCACAAAGTTGTGGGGGGCCTCACTAAGTAGAGAGAGAGAGAGAGAGCACGAGCAAGCTGAGGCTGGCCACGAACCCGGATCCTCCAGTCTCCGCCTCCCAAAGTACTGGGATTATAAGCGTGTGCCACCATGCCCGGCCTCAGCCTCAGCAACTTAGTGAGGACCTTTGCAAATTAGCAGAGGTGAGACTCAGCAAGTTATGAGACTCTTATCAACCTAATGAGACCCTGTTTCAAAATAAAAATAAACAGGGGTAGGAGTGTAGCTTGGAGGTAGACTGCCCCTGGGTTCAATCCCTAGTATTAACAAAATAAATGAAAATAAATAAAATAAAATAAAAATGGACCATTGGCTTCCTAAGAATATTAGAGAAATCATGTTTCAATGTACAGTTGCACCAATTACATATAAAAATACTGGCTAAAAAAGGTTAAACTGATAGACCAAATAATTTTCTGATACATGGAGGGGAAAATTGCACAAAACTGCAAATAAGAAACAAAATTGTGAAAAATATAGCTTTCTATCATCTTTTAAATATTAGTATTTATCAGATTTGGTCTTATGCAATAGATCCTATTTGAACAGGAGACAGTGTCAGTTAAGTTTCAATGTCATGTCAAGCCCAATCATTTAGTACACAAAAAAATAAAGAAACATAGTACATGCAGATATGGTATGTTATTAAATAACCAACCATTTTGATTGCATTCTTTTCAACTAGAACTGAACTAGTCAGAGAAGCATCTCACAGGGCAAGTTGTCATTGGCTAGAGAAGCAACACAATAGTGGAGAGACTAATAACATATTACATAGTTGCCACAACCGAATGCCTGCTGAATCAAGTCAGTAAAGCAAATCATGGCACTGCCAGTTTCCTGTAATACTGTAACTTGTCAAATTAAAGATTTAGCTGCAAACAATAAGTTAATATCTGACCTATGGATAGATTTACAAATGTGACCAGACTTGCTGTGTTGCTTGCTTTCAACCAGTGTCAGTCCCAAATTATCTTTGAAGAATTTGTGTGTGTGTGTGTGTGTGTGTGTGTGCACGTGCATGTGCATGTGTGTGGATTCTCAATAACAACACAAAAAGGAGTGTCAACATAATAAAATGGTGAATATATTTTTCAATCCCTGCTTTATCGTAGAATAGTTCTATTAAAATTTGCTGTGAGGGTGCTAAGGCAAATCATGGCAGTAATATACACTATTGGTAGTCATTGTATTGTCTGCTGCCACGTATTGGCTGCTAAAAAAAATCTACTTTTACTTAAGCATGTTCCTAATGAAAGTGAACATTATTGAATCTTATTATATTTGACCACTTTTAGTGGCTATTTTAAAAATGTGTACTGAGATTTAATTGGCACATCATACCTTGCATGTATTTAAGGCATGCATTTAAATGTGTGTGTGTGTGCATGCATACTGTTGAAACTATCACCAAAATCAATACACTAAACATATCTATCAAGCCAAAAAATGTTTCCTATGTTCTGTGTAATACTCTTTCCTGCCTTTCCATTCTACCTGTCCCACTTCCTATCTAATGAATTACAGTCATTGTTGCTTCACTATTGTTTCTTTTGTATTTTTGACATTTTATGTAAGGGGAATGACATAAAAAGCTTTTATGTGTGTTTTGAGTTCTCTAAAGTTATTCATCTGTGTTGTTCTGGGTGTCAGTACTTCCTTCCAGGTTATTGCTGGGTAGGATTCCATTGTATGATAATACGACTATTCCTTTGTCCATGCACGTCCATTGGACATTTCATTATTTTCGAATATTGCCTTTATAAGTAAGTAAAACCATTATGAAAATTTATACATAAGATTTGGTTGAATGTATGCTTTCATTTCTCCTGGGTAAATAACTGTGGAGTGACTGCATCACATGGAAGGTGTACGCCTTTTAGGAAACTGCAAAACTGTTTTGCAAAGGATTGTACAATTTTTCTATTCCAACTAACAGTCTGTGAGTTCCAATTGCCCTGCATCCTTACCAACATTTATTATAAGGTCAAATTCAGACATTCAAATAGACTTTTAAGGGTATCTCATATTGTAATTTTAATTTTCATACTGCTAATGAATAATGATGGTTATCTTTTCATTTGATGATTATATTCTTTGGTGAAATATCTGATCAAATCATCCCTTATTTTTTATTTGATGGCTTTGTTTCTTACTGAGTTTTGAGAACTCTTTGTATATTTAAATAAAAGTCTTTTTACTAGATGGGGGATTTGCAAATACTTTCAGTCTGAGATTTGACTTTTATCTTAATGACATATTTTAAAGTAACAAATCTCTTAAATTTAGAAGTCTGTTTTATCATTTTTCTTCTTTAAGAAGAAGATGTGATGATATGTGCTGGTATAGTTTCGAAGTCAAATATCTAAAATAATCTGAAATGACTATTAAAATACCCTATTAAAATAAGATAAGAATCTATTCATATATTTCTAACAAAGAATCTATTCATATATTTCTAACAAAGCAACATGCTAAATGCAGAAGTAGAAACAAGAATTCAGTTTTCTTTTATTAAGCTAGACATGATAAAAACTTAGAGAAATGTAATTCAGTGTCAATCTACTCACTGATTTTTTATTTTATAAAATGTATTTTTAGAAGCCGGGCGTGGTGGCGCACGCTTGTAATCCCAGTACTTTGGGAGGCGGAGACCAGAGGATCCGGGTTCATGGCCAGCCTCAGCTCTCTCTCTCTCCCTGTCTCTCTCTCTCTCTCTCTCCTTAGTGAGGCCCTCCGCAACTTCGTGAGACCCAGTTTCAAAATAAAATATAAAAAATAGGGCCGGGGGCGTAGCGCGGAGGTAGAACACCCCTGCGTTCAATCCCCGGTACTGCAAAAAAATAAAAAATAAAAAATAAATAAAATGTATTTTTACAAAAATATTTTCAAGCCAAATCCCTGGCTTGAAATCCCTGTAATTCCAATATTTAGGAGGCTAAAACAAGAGGATTGTAGGTTCTAGGCCAGCATGTGATAATTTAGGAAGACCCTGTTTTAAAATTTTAAAAAAGGGCTGGGTTATAGGTTGTAGCTCAGTGATAGAATGCTCGTGGGTTTAATCCCCAGTACCACACACACACACACACACACACACACACACACAAACACACACACACTGTGCATATATGTATATTAACATGTGGAAGGCTTTTTTGTAGTTTTAATTAAACTAAAATATGTATATTTTTAATTTTTCTGGTTCATGGCATATCTATTATTTCCTTTCTATTCACAAGGAAATTAATTCTCAGAGAAATAATTTGTCTAGTGTCATTCACATAGAACATGGCAGAGGTTGGTTTTAGACCCAGACTTTGACATAGGGAATGGTTTTGGAGATCAGTGGAATATTGGCGGTATAAAGGGAAAAGACAGATTAAAAACAATGAAATCTGATCCTGAAGGATATAGAAAAGGGAATAATGACATATTATAGGCCCTATTTTTTTAAGTCAAGTGCCTTCAGTAAATATGTTTACGTTTTAATTCCATACTTACTGTGCTGCTTTTTTAGAAGATTTTATTTTTATTGTTATTTTAATTTTGGATTTGGTATTACACTTTATGTTAATGGTAGGTTTTGTCTTTAAATTTTATTGCGAGAAATTAAAGTAAGACAATAATCACTTATCTGAAGTTAATGATACATTCAGGGAATCACAAAGGGTATTATGGTTATTTATTCTCTTCTTCTTTTTTCATATTTGGTGCTAGGGATTGAACTAAGGGACATTCTACCTGTGGGCTATACCTCCAGCCCAGTTTTATTTATTTTTTTATTTCAAAACAAAGTCTCACTAAGTTGCTAAGGGCCTCGCTAAGTTACTGAGGCTGGCTTTGAACCTGCGATCCTCCTGTCTTCACCTCCCAAGTACTGGGATTACAGGCATGTGCTGACACACCTGGCTTTGGTTATTGCTTCTCTCACATCAATTTCGCTTTCTGTAAGCATTCTTCTTCTAGCTGGTGGTACACAGTGTTCTTAGTATTTTTATTTCTGAAATTAATATGATTTGGGGGATGGCATTATAATCACTACAAATCTTACCATTTGCTCATGAATTCTATCATTCATTATATTTATTTTCATGAGCTTTTTATTAAAGGCTATCTTGTTAAAAGTTAGATTCTCAATTGAATCCAAGTTTTCAATTTTGAAAGGTTACATTCAAATAAGTACAGATAAAATAAGCTAATTAAAAATTACACAAATAGGATCATTTCAGATAATAAGTGTTATCATAAAAGTAAAACAGAACAGCCAATGTGGGTAAATGACGGCAAGTTTGTAGTTACATTTTGGAGGGCATCAAAAATCTCTAAGGAATTTTAATGAAAAGCATTAATAAAGAAATAATGTGAAGGAGCTAATTGAAGGGGAAAAGATGTTTCTGGTCAGAGGGGACCACAGGGCAAAGATCTATATTCAGAACTAAGTAGGATGCTCAAAGACAGAAGGAAGCCAATCTTGCCACATCATAGTGGTGAAATAAGGGGATAAAGACCAAAAAGATGAGTTCTAGATCAAATTGGGCTATGCAGACCAAATTAAAAAAAATGGATCATATTCCAAGTGCAAGAGGAATCCAGGTGAGAATTTAAAGCAAAAAATGGCATGATTTAAGTTGAAATTAGGACATGTTACTTGGTGGATAACAGACAGGAAGAGAGAAAGAAAAGCAGCTGGAAGGTCTCATAGGAGGACCTTATTCCAGGAGGATCTTCCCTTATTCCAGGGAAGATCGAGGGTTAATTTGCATTATGGTGGTAAAAATAAAAGGAGTAGAATAATAGAAATCAAGATGTGTTTTGATGGAAGAGACTTGTTGAGAAATGACTGAGGCTAACACTCAGCGTTTTATTCCTACATATCGAGGAGAACAGTAGTGTTATGAAATGAGACTGGGAAACTGGAATTTGAGGCATCAAGAGCAATGTTTGTTCTTCAAGCCATTAAGCCAGACTTATCTACAAAAAATCTAAAATTATCCCATAGAAAAAAATTAAAGTGGAAAGGAAGTAGTGCAGTTTATGCTTATGTGAGCCTGCACATATTTTTATGGTCTGTGGACACAACTTGGAATTTATGATGATTTCATATTTTGGAGATATGGTTTTCTGTTAAATTTTAGTAAAAATATCCAATGACCATATATTTTGTGATTTTATGACATTTTTTAGTATTCCTATGATACCTTTCTATATTTATCCTTTTAAATTAATTTATTTTTAGTAGGAAAGATATTTAAAGTGTACAACTGATGAATTTGTGACACATTTCTCGCAGTCTTAAGTTTAAGCTTCAAATTATATTCTGTTCTTTAGCAAGCGAGTGTTTGCATTTTAAATGTACTTATCACTTGAAAACATTCCACATTTCTTTTTATTTTTAATGTAGTTTCCATAGTAACCATAGCAGTTGCTTGATATTTTGCCTCAAAAAAAGGAGCCATATCATTTTAGGTAGATATGGTGGGGTATTTCCCAATCTCTCCCTATCTTTTATCTTTATTATGGTGACATAATGTAATGATAATTAAAAAACCCAGAATATGTCACGCCAAGCTTTTTTGCTCTTGGGCTTGTGGTCTGTCTTAGTTCTCTTTGCTTTGTGTTGCTATAATGTAAATATTAAACGACTACAGGATTTTACCACTTAAGCAATACTCATTCTATTATAATAGCTCAGTGGCGTGGAAATTGACTGCCTGTGTGAGTTAGAGACCTTGAATCAAGCTACATAATGAGTAGTTCTATAAATTATTGGCAGAGCTTGCAGCAAAGGTGGTAATTGTTGCTATAGTAGTCTGTGTATTTCAGAAGTGAGCTGGGTAATGTGCTATGTCTGCAAATCTAAATTTTTAACCTTAGAATGGGTATCCCAAGCTGAGCATGGCAGCACAAGCCAGTAATCCCAGTACAAGAGCTGAGACAGGAGGATTGCAGGTTCAAGGCCAGCCTCAGCAATTTAGCGAGACCCTGTTTCAAAATAAAAATAAAATAGGACTAGAGGTATAGCTCAGAGGTAAAATGACCTCTAGGTTCAATCCCCAGGACACCACCTACACACAAAAAAAAACTGAGTATTCTGCTGCAATATTTTAATTTTATCTCAATAAATTGCCCAGTTAAGCTAATTTTAGCTGTTTTGAATTATTTCTGAGAAAACCTATTCTAGAAGAAATATGCTACTTGATTGTCCAATACTGCTTTTTACTTTTATTTACTTATTTTATTTATTTATTTGGTGCTGGGGATTGAACCCAGGGGCATTCCACCTCTGAGCTATACGCCAGCCATATTTTATTTTATTGTGAAACAGGGTCTTACTACATTGCTAAGGGCCTTGCTAAGTTGTTGAGACTGGCCTCAAACAAGTGATCCTCCTGTCTCAGCCTCCCAAGTACTGGGATTACAGGTGTGCACCACCACACCCAACTGTTTTCATTCTTTTAAAAATGCAATTTGATTTTATTCAGGGTGGTATGATCCTAGCTTCTCTAGGGGATAAGGATTACTAATGAGCTATGGGAGGCTGTTAGTTGTCAGGGTTTCTGGGAAACCTATATAAAAGTTTTGACTTAACCATGATGTGCACCTTTTTTATATTTTCCCTTTCTTCTTATTTATGTTTGAAACGTGATGGTCTGGTACCTCAGTGGCCATATCTGGCCATGTGGTCCTTTTTGCATAGGAGGATTGAGCTAAGGATGGCTTGGGATAAAGATAGAACAGTTTCCATGTAATTCTGGGTGCTTCCCAGTGAGTCTGTACTACCTACCTCTGGACCTCATGGTATTTAGAATAAAATAAACAATGGAATATTAGTTAAGTCACTAGATTTTCTTCTTTATACTGACAAATATAACTCTTATACACTGTATAATGAAGTCAGGTGTGTGTGTGTGTTACTGTGTGTTTGTGTGTATGTGTGTGTGTGACTGGGATGAAACTCAGGGCCTTCTACCACCAGGTTACACCCCCCAGCCCTATTTTGTTTTTGTTTTTTAATTTGGAAACAGGATCTCACTAAAGTGCTGAGAGCTTCACTAATTTGCTGAGGCTGGTGGCAAACCTTCTATCCTCCTGTCTCAGCCTCCCAAGTACTGGCATTACACCCAGCTCTACCATGTACATTTTTGTATTCATCCAGTGTTATTTATATTAATGATTCTCTCTGAGGCTCATTTATGGTTATTCTCTATAATATACTTTGAATCTTTTTATTAGACCTTCATACCAGTTCTATGGTGTATATTATTATCTCCATTGTGAAGCTGAGAGAACTAAGCATTAGATTGGTTAAGGAATTTTTACAAGATCATGTGGCTTCTGAGTTATAGAGCTGGCAGTAGAATCCACCCTGCCTGACCCCAAGGCCACATCCTTAATCAATGGCTTTGTATGGCTTCTAGACAGCGTTAGGTCTGTGGTTGAAATAGATGTCCGATATGGAGTGTGTGAACGAATTATTTTCTTGCTAAAGAGAACTAGCTAAAAACCAAATTAGTAAGGTCACAACCATTTGTAATTAATTTTAATTTGTAGCCAATTATTTAATTAATTGGTTTGCTAAATACTTCGGTTGTTTGATTAAAGCGTTGTACCTCAAGGGGGAAAAGTTGGTGATAGGCAAATAAAAGAAAGTTCTTCCACCTACTTAGATTTATCATTAATAGTCTACAAATAAAAATAGTAAAGTTAAATCTAGTTTCAAGAAGATCAAAATTAAAGAAAAGTAATAGTTGATTTTTTTCTTTTGGTGCTGAAGCTAATTACCTCTGAACTACACCCCAGCCCTGTTTCCATTTTTTTTTCATTATTTTAAAATTATGAAACAGGGTCTGGATAAGTTACTGAGGCTGGCCTCCAACCTGCGATCCTCCTGTCTCAGCCTCCCAAGTACTGGGATTTACAGGTGAGTGCCACCATGCCCAGCTGTAAAAATCTTAAGACACAATTCTAAAAAGAATTCTCTGTGAGAATTGCAAAATGGGTCCTATAATCTCAGAAATATTAATCATTTATTAAGCATTACATCTATTGGAGTACAGACCAAGCTTAGTACAGGAATTATCATATTTAATTTGATTAACAAAGCTATCCCTAGGTTGCAATAATTTTTGTGTTTGTAGATGGAGAGATTGAGAACTAAAGGGCTTGGGTATTCAAATGCAGACTCCCTGAGAGTAGGAACACTATCTTGTTTCATGCTGAATGGTTTCTTCCCAAACAGTGCTGTTCATGTGTTGTAGCATAGTAGAAAGTTTACTGACTATTGGCTGTGAAGAAAAATCACATATTTGGGAGAAGAAAGAACTAGTTCTAAAACCCTTGCTTGTCTAATTCTACAATTCAACTTTAAATCACTTTTCTATAGTCTTTATTTTTTAAAAAACTTTTGTTTGGTGCATTATAATTATATATCATACTGAGGTATAGAGTAATAGGAGCATACATGCACACAACTCTTGGAGCACTTCCCCCTCCAGGTCCCACCCCCTCCCGCCCCTTCCCCAAACATGTTTTTGAGATTGGAATTGGTAATTTTATATATGTACACAGGGTTATTTAAACTGTTACATTATTTAAATTGAAGAGAAATGGAAAATAGGATTCAGAAGAGACAATTTAAAAATAGATACTTAAAAATGGATAATGATCATGCTTAGATATTGACTCTAGAAGGAGTCCCTGAAAATTAGAATAAAAAGAGAAAAATTAATGCAAATTTAATCTGAAACAAATTATACATAAGCATACACACAATTATTTTTGTTATTGTTCTAAGCTCTTTGTAACAGGGTAAGTATAATTATTAGCTTTTAAACTTGTGTTTCTCCCTTGACTACTTTGTTTGCAAGAAAAATCTGCTAACATAGGGTCCATACCACAAGAATAACTCATGTCTATATTTCATTCAGCCCAAAGGTTTTTGTCTTATAATTTAATATAAACTCCATTGGGTTTTTATCTTAATATAAAAGTGGTAGTATAAATAATATCTAACCCCATAGTGCATTTTGTACCTTTTCTAATTCTCCAAACTGACTCTGATAATTTATTGTGATAATGCATATTGGAGGCACCTGGTCAAACTGGTCAAACAATACACGTGATCAAACAATATTTTCCAAAACTTGTTTCCATTGTGTGTGTGTGTGTGTGTGTGTGTGTGTGTGTGTGTGTGAATGCATGTGTCTAAATTGATGGAAAAATTATTTGTGAATTTGTGGAAATGGTGTTGGGTTGGTTGAATTGATCAGATAGAGAATTGTCTTTTGATGTATTTATCTATTTATTTCATATATTTAACCACTGTTGAGAAAATATGTTCTATATATGTAGACAGATATTTCAATAATTGGGCAAGTTTAATCTTTATTAATCTGATTGTCCTGCTAAAATAGAACGTAAATCATTTTCCTCAATCTTTTTCTTAAATTGCACCCCAAAGAAGCTTTACATACTAATTTCCTAATCACTACCACGTGAAATTTTAATACCAAAGTTACACTGTTTGTTTGTTAATATTCGTGCAGACTCATATGACCTCTCTCTCTCTCTCTCTCTCTCTCTCTCTCTTTCTCTCATGTGCACGTGTTCCCATGCTTTGTAAATAAAAAATAACAAACTTTTTCACTTTTCTCCCCTATAATCAGTTTTCACATCTTTGGAGGTGATATTGTTTCTATTGAGAATACATGTAATAAATGATCATTGATATAGTACCACTAGTCAGAATTTCTATAGAACCAGTGGAACCTGGTTTATTGTTTAATTATAACTCCAGGACTCCAGGACTAAACTTTGAAAATTTTATAAAATATGTGCACAGAATTTACTCTTTCCTTCAGTAAATAGAGCTTAATTCTCCTTTCCATAAATGTGGGCTAGATATTATGACTTTCTTCTAACAAATAGAATATGGCAGATCGGCAGTGTATGACTTAGGATAATAGGTCAAAAAAGACATTGTGGTCTCCTCCTTGCTCTTTTTAACAACTTTATTTTTGGATCACTGGCACTGGGGTAAACCATTAGTCAGGTTGTGAGGACTCTTTAAAAGCCCTATTAACAACTCCCTCCCCGCTGAGAGCCAGCCAAGTTGGCCATCTTGGGAGCAAGTGCCAGAGTAGCCTTCAAACCACTGCAGCCCCTACAAAACCCATGAGAACAGAAGTTGTTTGCTAGGTCTTGTGACAATTTGTTAAAAAGATCGACCATATTAACTGACCCACACTAATATACCATTTTTAAATGATTTTTACACATATCTGATTTTCTTTTGCTATATTATTTTCATTATGGGAATCAATTTCACTGGATCATGTTATAACATTTAAATATCACCAGCCAATCACCTCTTCTAATATTCTACCTTTTTTGTGTTCAAGAATTCTGCAAATAACTAAGCTCCTAAAGCTGTAGTTATAATTAAAATTAATTTTATATTTGCATATTATTCAGAGTTTATAAACACTTTAACATGCATGAGGCAGTGTTTGACACTTAAATATGCTGAAAGATGAATTAATCATATTTTCCTACTTCAAGAAGGCAAAAAAAAAAGACTCTGAGCTATTAAATAGTATGTTGGCAGAGTCACACAGCAGATAACTCAGTGCCAGGTCTTTGATTCAAAAATATTGCTTTTTCCAAGGCCCCCTTTTTGCCTTTTAATAGTTTCTAACATATGACATGTGAAGATGAAAGAAATGAATTGGAGGACTGGAATTGGCACTAATAAAAAGTGTCTATTTGAGCCTCATTATGTTGGGATGTTACAGAAAGTACTCATTTTATGACCATTTCAAGAAAATTATCAAATGACTATATATATTAAGTGAATCTACAATCAATGACTAACTTATTTAAGTATATCCCTTATTTTTGACTAGCGGTTTCATTATAAGAAGAAACTGAGAATGAATCAGGATATATAGGGCAGCTTCTCTTTATTGAATTTGGGTTACATGCTAGTGGGAACATAATATAGTGGTGGAGATCACACTTCATCCACTTGACCCTTCAGTGTTTAGATGACTTTTTCCACCCATTTGTTATTTTTATATTTTAGTAGAGTGTTTAGGAATTGGACACATTTTTTTATTGGAGTTATTTGGGTCATTTTGGTAGTGCTTGCTATTTGATTGTTAAATATGTAATTACATGACTTCTCTAAAATTTAATAATTTTGAAAAATATTTCTATGGAGATAACAATAACTACTTAACCTTGGACTGCTCATTATAATGAATTAACTTCAATTACACTAAAAAGGCACATTTTTGGAAACAGAAACAGCATCATAGGAACTTAAAAAACAATTGAATCTAGGTTTTGTAAAAAAAATTCTGGCCCATATTAAATTTGTCTTTTGCATATATAAAAGAAGACCATTAATTGAAAAATAACAAAAACATTTTTGAATATGATTGTCAGAATTGTTTTCAGCATAACACAGAAGGATGGGATATAGTAGTATTTTTCACTAAAAGGATATTAAGATTGTACCAAGCAGAAAGGAACACAGGGTGGTAGTGGGACATATGGATTCAGTTCACAGACCTACTTGGTTTGAAATCCTACCCTACCACTTACTTTATTTGAGACTCTGGACAAATTATTAAATTTTCTCTGCCTAAAATTTCTACATCTTTTTGTATCTTTCTTAAGTCACTGAACTTTCTCTTATGCATTAACTTTTAATTTATAATTTGTGTGTGTGTGTGTGTGGTACTGGGGATTGAACCCAGGGGTCTTTTACCTCCAAGCTATACCCCAGCCCTATTTTATTTTATTTTATTTTATTTTATTTTATTTTACTTTATTTTATTTTTGTTTTGAAACAGGGTCTTGCAAGGTTGCTGAGAATCAGCTGGCCTTGAACCTGATATTCTCCTGTCTCAGCCTCCCAAGTACTGGGATTACAGGCCTGTGCCTCCATGCCTGGTTTATAATTTATAATTGATAAACTTAGCTCATGGTTCTTTGCATGATTTTTTATTCATTATTATCAATTACTATTAATAATTAATTACAAGTACATAGAACAATACCTGGCAGAAATACATATTTAATAATGTCAGATAGTATTACTAATAGCCCTAAGTACCCATATTGAGTTCATACTAGGGTTGAAATCTATCTATACTAAGATTTCCCCTGGGATTTATATAAGTAACTGAACGCTATATTTCCAAAGTCTATTCTGAAAATTTCTATTATCTTTAAGCCATGAACATTCAAGGTGAAGGTTTAGTTAATCTTTCTAGTAAATTGAATTAAAAATGATGTAATTATTCAATATTTTTTATACATGAAGGATTTTGTTGGTTTTTTTTCACACTGTAATAAGAATGTATATTTTTGGTCTTTAACATCTCTTATATATGAGCTTTTGGGAACGAAAGCCAAACATCACCAGCTTTAACATAATATTTCCCTTAGGCCTCTGATAATGCAGGATGTCTTTTTAAAGTTTCTGTTTTCGCCCGGAGTAGTGGTACATGCTTGTTATCCCAGTACTTAGGAGGCTGAGACAGGAGGATCGCAGGTATGTGGGCAGCTTTAGCTACTTAGTGAGGCCCTCTGCAACTTAGTGAGACCCTGTTTCAAAATAAAAGAATAAAAAAAAGCTTGAAGGTAGAATGCCCCTGAATTCAATACCCAGTAACACACAACACACACACAAAAAAGTTTCTGTTCTCTATTTGTGTCATAAAGAAAAAAATAATGATCTTTAAGGAGTCTACTTTACTTAAATGCTATATTATGTAAACATCTTAATTAATGGGAAGTGAATCATCCTCTTTGCTGGGATATTTTAAATTTGCTATACTTTTCTGACTTAGAAAATATTCCATTGGGAATTTTGAAAATTATATACATAATTATATCATAGTTTATATATTGTTACACATATATATATATATATATATTTGAGAATTTAGGGATTTTTCATATGGATTTGTTTATTTTGTTTTGGTCTACAATCTACCTTGTTTTAACAACAATCATCTCCTGCCCTGACTAGAACAATATTTCTAGGTACTTATCACATTTGTGTTATCCTTTACATTTTATAAAACATAGTATACCCAACTATATCATGTAACACATGGAACTTTTTGAGATTAGTGAATATTTACCATGGTAAATACATGGGTTTTTTATATTGGTGCATTGTAATCATGTATCTTGATGAAGTTCAGGGTGGTAGAAGCATACATGCACACATGGCTCATTTAGCCCTTCCCCAGTTCCCACTCTATTCCCTCCCCCACCCCTCCTTCCCATGCTCAGCACAGCAATGGACTTTGATAAGTTTGTGTATGTACATCATGTGCATTGAGGTGTTTCCCTCTTCACTCCTCCCATCTCCCTCAATTAGGTCACCTTCTTTACTCCTCTAAGGTTTCTGCTCCTTTGTTTAAGAGTCCCTCCTATGTCCCGTTTTCTCCCTGTCTTCCACGCATTAGGGAGAACATCTGACTTTTCACTTTTTGTGATGTTTTGAAAGGAAGAACTTTTTTTTCAAGGGTACCAATATGAAGATTAATTACATTTGAAAAGGAGTTGCTTAAGGTGAGACTGGAGGTATTTATTTTTAAAACCTAATGCCTAGTAGTGTATCATAAAATTGGCAAAACCACTCTTTTTTTCTTGTTTTAAATACCTCTAGAAATGAGTCTTCAAGAGGGATGGATGATCCATGGCCAGCATTTCCTCAGAGAGGCCATTTGGGAAATTTGTGGTGGTTTTTTGTTTGTTTTAGTAATAGAAGAGTGTTATTTGCATCGACTGATATGCTAGAAATCATACAAAAATTATGGTATTCTTAAACAACAAAAGAATTTTAAGTCCCTCAAAATGTTATAATATCAATGCAATTTTTATATTTTGCATTGATGTATCATTCCTATACAGTAGTTTGAATTCTGCATGTTCTTTATTAGATTTTCTACTATAGTAGTGCCCATGACTTTACACGATAAAATGTGTACTGCTTTATTAATATTTACTTTCCTTTATCTCCTGCATTTTAAGAATATACATGCACATAATTAAATGAAACAGAACAGCATAAATAGATTTATAGTTTTTATGTCCAGAGACCCTTTAGTTTTCATGTCAGGCCAATATTGTCACTGTAAGTTGGAAATGCTTCCCCCTCTTCTGTTTTCTAGGAGAGTTTGTGTAAAATCTGAATTCTTTTTCTTAAATAACTGAAAGGATTTACCAGTGATTCCCCCTTGGGCTGGAGTTTTCTATGTTGTAAGGTCTTTAATTATGAAAGACATTTCTTTAATAGACATAAAGACTATATGGGATATTTCTTCTTGAGATGCATGTTTGTTTATTTCTTTTAAGGAATTTGCTCAATTTGTCTAGCTGAAGGTTATACTGGCATAAAGTTTTTCATAGTATTTCTGTATGTCAGGTCAGTAGCAGTTCTCATTTTCATTTCTCATATTAGCACATTGTGTCTTCTCTCCATTTTTTACTTGATCAACCTTTATGAGGGATATCAATTCTATTGAAATTTCAGAGAACTAGTGGGTTTCATTGATTTACTTATTCTTTTTCACATTCAGAGTCATCGATGTACTTTTTACCCTTATTCATTCATTTTGTTCCTTTTTATTTTAATTTGCTCTTTTCTAGTTTTTAAGGTGGAAGTTAGATCTTTTATTTGAGACATTTGTTTTGTTCACTGATATGTTTCAGCAATATAAATTGTCCAGTAAGTAATGGTTTCCATGCATCTGGCAAGTTTTGATACACAGTCATCCCTAGTTATCCATGCAAGGTGTTTCCAGGAACCCAGGCAGAGATAATTCATGGATTCTCAAGTCTCTTATATAATATAGTATAGTATTTGCATACAAATTATATGTATCCTCACATGTACTTGAAATCATCTCTAGATTATTTATATTAACTAAAACAATGTAAATGTTACATAAATAGATGGTATACCATATTGCTTATGGAATAATAACAAGAAAACTGACTATATCAGCTTAGTACAAATGCAATATTTTTCAAATATTTTTAATCTGTGATTCATTCAATCTGTGGACAAAGAACCCATGGTATGGAGGGCAATGGTATTTCTGTAGTCTGTCAATTTAAAATACACACAATGAAATTCTAGCCAGCAATAAAGAAGAACAAAATTATGTCATTTGCAGAAAATGAGCAGACCTGGAGAATACTATTTAAGTGAGATTAGCCAGTCACAGAAAGTGAAGGGTGATGTTTTCTCTCACATGTGGAAGCTAGGGAGTAATTGGAATACCAGAGGGGCTTCAGATAATGGAGAAGAAACTTCAGTGGAGTGAGGAAGGTGGTCTAGGGAAAGGGTGGGGGAGGGATAATCAATGAAGGAATCACTTCCATTGACATTATATACATATGTGAGAATATCAATGCCAATCTCAATATCCTGTATGGGAAAGGGGGGGAGTGGGGAGGGAGCCCAGGGAAAGTCCACCAAGTGCTGTGTGCATGTATGTCACTATCACTATTATTTACATTATGATGTGAGACTATAATGCACCAATAAAAGTAAAAAAATTTTCTAATATCTTTGATGACTTCTTTTGTGATCCATGTGCTATTTATATGTTACTTGTCTTTCAGTTTTTGTTGGAATATATTTGTTAATTCCTATTTTGATTCTATTGTTACTAAAGAATATGCCTTATAAGATTTAGATTATCTTAAATATTATTAGATTTTTTATGGCCCAGAAGATGGTATATCTTGGTGAATATTCCTTCTGCTTTTGAAAAGAGTACATATTCTGTTAATGTTGGTTATTGTTCTATAATTATCTATTCATTCTACAATTATCTATTACTTCAATTTGATTCTTATCATTATTTCAGTTTTTCAATTTTTTGTGTGTATGGTACAAGGGATTGAGACCAGGGGCATTCTACCTCCAGCTACACCCCCAGCCCTACTTTTTATTCTTTATTTTGAAACAGGGTCTCACTAAGTTGCAGAAGGCCTCACTAAGTAGCTGAGGCTGGCCATGAACCTGTGATCCTCCTGTCTCAGCCTCCCAAGTACTGGGATTACAAGCGTGCACCACCTCACCCAGCTGTTTTTCAAATTTTAACTGAATATTTAAACTTTTATTATTACTTGAGAAAGATTGAAAACCTCAATTATAAATTTAGATTTGCTTATTTCTCCTTTCAGTTATATTAGGTCTTTTTTATGTGTGGTACTGGGGATTGAACCTAGGGGCATTCTACCTCCAAGCTACACCCCCAGCCCTATTATTTTATTCTTTATTTTGTAACGGTCTCACTAATTTGTGGAGGGCCTCACTAAGTAGCTGAGGCTGGCTGTGAACCCGGATTCTCTGGTCTCAGCCTTCCAAGTACTGGGATTACAAGCGTGCGCCACCACACCTGACTAGTTCATGTGTTTTGAAACTGTATTGATAGATATATGCATGTAAAAGATTATTATATCTTGAAAAAATGACCAATTGCTCATGACATAATATTCCTCTTTCTTCTGTTAATATTTCTAATTGCAAAGTCTACACATTATATAATATTAGGCAAAATAGTGACTCCGGAGTTATTTTACTTTATATATATATATTGGTGTGGTGCTGGGAAGTGAACCCAGGGATGTTCTATCTCAGAGCTACACCCCCAGCCCTATTTTGTTTTTTAGTTTGAAACAAGGTCTCACTAAATTGCTGAGGGCCTCCCTAAGTTGCTGAGGCTGTCTTTGAACTTCTATTCTCCTGTCTCAGCCTCCCAAGTCCTGGGATTACAGGTGTGTGCCACCATATCCAGATTAAGTACTATATTTTTATTCCTTTCCTCTTAACTGTCTTTATATCCTTATCCAATCTATAATTTCCTCTTTATTAGGGTGTTCTGAAATACTTAGACTTGATATGGCGAAGTTTGCTATTTTTTGTCTCTTTTTGCTGTTTCTACTCAGTAAATCATTCTTTTGAAAATCTTGACAAAGATTACATGCTAAATTAGATAAACTAGGCATAGAAAGATAAATACCTGCTACAGATACATCATTATTATCATTCAGTGTGAGCCAGAGAAAAGTGATAATTAACTTGGACCTAAAAAAGGCCACTTAAAAATGTATACCATATCTGTAGTCTAATCTTTTCAATGTACCAGAGATGAGATAGAAGATAAATAAAAGAAAAAAGAAGAAATATTGCCCTATCTATACTTTGGAATTTTTGGGTGTGGGTCTCTAGTATGATTAGCAGTAGATTCAGAAGATGCCTGAAATCAGATATAAGATGGATGAACAGAGGAACTTTTTTTTTTGGTACTGAGGATTAAACCTAGGAGCATTTTACCTCTGAACTTCACTCCCAGCCCTTTTATATTTTGAAACAGGGTCTCACTAAGTTGACTGACCTCAGACCTGCAATCCTCCTTTGTTTCCCAAGTCCTGGGGTTACAGGCATGTGCCAAAGTGCCTGGCTAAAGTGGATGAACTTCTAATAGCCAAAAAGTACCAATGATTTATGGAATCTCCAAAGATGTGATAAATAACTGCAACTACAATGAGAAAGAATATTTAACTTCTTTCTAGTAAAATTGGAGGAAATAACCAGAGAAACGTGAAAGTGCTTTATGTTTATACACTCCTAAAATTGAAGTTTTCATTATGCTTTTCTATCTTTCTGTTACTTGGCAATAATTCTCAATCTTTTAAAAATGCTGTATAATCCACCTGTGTAGGAGTGTGCAACCCCTACCTGTAATATTGATTGACTTTAAGCAGTGACTCTTTTCCTACCTATTTGTGCTGGGTACCTAAAGAGTAAGCTATTTATCTCATAATATGTAAATTAAGAATATGTGTAATCTCAAATATTTTCCCACGTGATTCTAATAGCTTGACTGTTACTGAGAACCACATTTTCTGCTGCAGAAGGAGAAATATAATGACGAGGCAGAGAGAGAAAACTGTCAGCCAGGGCAGATTCAAAATAGTACACACTCTTGCTTTTCAAGGACATGGTCAAAATGTACATACTACAGAGAAATCATGAAAGTCATTCTTTAGATTTAGCATTCAGTAAGCCATTGAAGACAGACATAGACATAATGACTTCAGGGGTGTAGTTATCATAATAATAATGGGTTCATGGAACTTAAATAGGCATTGTAGAAATTTATTTGACTAAGAAAATTTATTCAAGAAACTTATGAAGGTAATATTTTTAAATGACTAATAAAATAATCCTAAAAAAGGCAAGAGGGTTAAGTAAATCAGAGGAGATATGTGAATGAAAAAGAACAAAGAGGCAGGAGCTAAACTGAAAATGTATCAATAAGAGGGACTCTAAGGAAATAAAAGAGATGAGTATGTGGGAAAAGATGGGAGATTCATAATGAGTTCCTAAATAAACTTTCCCCCTCTGAGGCATGAGCAGAAGGAAACAGAATGAGTAAAGAAATTTGAGTAGGTTGTGGTAAAAGGTCTGAAACCGAGATTCCACAGCTGAAAGCCATATAAGAATGGGCCTGGGGTGTATCTTCATAGCTGAGTGTGGATTCATTTTTGTCCATGGGTTACAGATGAAGTTTTAATGAATAAATTATTTCAGAAACACAGCAAGGACTTTACTCTTTTGGAAAAATCTCAGCAATTTCCTCATTTTATGCCCTTTTGGTATTGTTCCTTTGAAGGTTAAGTGATTTTGGAGGAAAATTAGAGCCATTCCCTTTACCCCAGCTTCAATGCAAATAATTCAAATGCATGGGCCCATTCAAAGCAGTTTCTTCAAAATCGCAGAACTCCTGAAAAGCTCTAACAATCTCACCAGCCAAACTTCTCTGTCTGGTATTATATTCAGATGGAGTTTCTGAATGTTTGAGAAATTAAATTGAAATGTTAGGTGTTTGTGATAGTAATTGATCTTCCAGGTAACCACAGACAGCTGTGTGTTCGTGCTTTAGCAAGTATTCCCTCATGATAGCTCAAAAAGGGTGAACATTGGCCTTCTGGGCTTTTTTGTATGCTGGTGAACATTTTGACATACTTCTAGGATCTTTCAAAAATAGAAATACTTGCTCATGCCTGTCACCAACTCCACCCTTTTGTCATTACTGTAGGTGGTAAAATATACATGTGAGCACATTTTCCATTGGGGATAACTGGCACTAGATTGCTTTGCCTTCACTTTGCCCATCAAAACCCATATTTATTCATCTTCCTGCTCCCCTAACCCCATTTATTGTCATCATTCAATTAACAGGAATCTATCTCACAGTAACTATGTTGCATATTGTTAACACCACAGGAAACAGGGCTGACAGCAACTCCCCCTTTCATGGAGTTTACAGTCTGGCTGAAAATATTCAAACAGGAGACTTTAATTGAGATTGTGTGCAGAATGTGAAGCATATAACAGAGTGCTTCATATAAATCAAGGTGGTTGTTTGCAAACACAGAAGCATTTTAATTTAAGCAGAAAAAGGAATTTCTTTTGGAAAGTATTGAGTAACTAGGAGAGTCTAAAGGAAAGCTGGAGAACCAGGCTGAAAAAGGAACCGAGGGAGGGAAGGTAAAGCCAACATCCTGCACAGGGACTGCCTTCTTGGGTGCCCACACTGTCTTCACCCTGAAGGTGCTGTTTCCAATTGTCTGAAGGATTCTGCAACACTTAATCATTCCATCAGGACCCATCTATTTTTATGTTTACCAAATACAATGTTCACCAGGTGCTAGGGTCTATTCTAAGATCTTTACACATTTTCACTCATTTATACCTCATAATAACTCAGGGAGCCAAAAACTGTTGTGATGTGCATTTTATCTGCCTTTTACATTTGAGGAAGATGACATGGAAGTTATACATGACTTTCTGAGGTCACACATAGCTGTGTTGTTAGCCCATCTGAATGGTGATTATGGTCTAGGGGTCATGTTCAGGGACAGGGAATTTGTGACCACCTTGTTTTCTGTAGCAGAAGGTCGCATCCTGCCACATATCTCTGGATTCCCTCAAATTGGGAGTTTAGATACTAATAAGCCAAAATAAAAATGTTCCTTAGCCAGTTGGGAGGCTAGGGAAATGGTATACCATAGGAGTTTCTGGATCTCTTGGTAGCTCATGAAACGTGTCTTCAGTATCTGAAGTTTTCTGTCTCTATTCAACTGCTTTAACTAATGCTTTCTCAATTCTCAGTATGCGCCTCCTATTTCACTTTCTCCAGGAAGAACATTCTCTAGATGAGAGACACTCCTTTTATATGTAGTCATTGTGCCTTCAACTTAAAGAGCATTATAATATCTTTTGTAATTACCCAATCCCTTGGTTTTCACATAAAAGAACTCAGAAAGAATTATTTTACTAGTGAGGAAAATCATATTCTTTTTGACTTTGTAACTTAAGAAATGCAGATTTAAAGTCATTTTTATTCATGCAATAAAATTGCTGGTACAGTTACAAATGGAGGCATTACTTTCAAGTTAGTGAAAAAGAAAAAAAAAGAACACACATAGAATGAAGAATTAAATCTAAAGACATGAAACAAGAAAATAGAAACAAAAATTATATCCGTTCTAAAAACAAATATAAATGTTTTCAACTCACCACTTAGAAACAATCAATGTCAGATTGAGTTAGAAGTTATTTTAAAAGTAAGCCATCAAGACCTAATGGTGATAAAAGTTTGAATAATGTACATATACAAAATTATAATTTCAATCTCAATGACATGTACATGAAACAGGAAGGAATGGGGTAGCATCCAGAGGGAAGCACACCAAGTGTTCTGTGTATGTATACTCCTATCATACCTCATTATGATGTGTAATTACAATACACCAAAGAAGTGTGTGTGTGTGTGTGTGTGTGTGTGTGTGTGTGTGTGTGTGTAAATACTGCTTGGCATAGGCTGGTGCAGGGGCCCACACCAGTAATCCCAGTATTTGGGAGGCTAAGACAGGTTTCCAAGTTCAAGGCCAACCTCAGCAACTTAGGGAGACCCTGAGTCAAAAAAAAAAAGTAAAGAAAGAAAAAGGGCTGGGATTGTAGGCTGGAGGTAGAATGGTAGAATGTCCCTAGGTTTAATTCCCCGTACCAAAAAATAAAAATAAAAATATTTAATCCTTGACAAATTATGATAGAAACTTAAGATAGAAACTAGAATAATATTAATTCTAGACAAAGTAGAGGGGGAAAAAGAAAAAGGTAAATGTTTTTAAATTATAAAATGGATGACTAAATTTTAAGAATTTAGAATTATTTAGGCATCAAATTACATGTCATAACTATACAGTAGAAGCTATTAGGTTCTCTAGATGACTACTTTAAGTTCTCTGTCAAGTTAAACATATGGAAATAGCTTATTCTAGGCCCGGCAGGATGTATCTACTAAAATACACATTATTATTATTATTGAATTATTTTATCATTGATATTATCATATTATAACATTTTAGCATTACAAAGATATGTTAAGAATATTGAAAGGATAGCAAAAAGTCAATATGTTAAGATTGTAATAAGAAATGTCATAAAAGCATCTGAAAAATTATGAGACAGTCCATTGTCTACCCTATCACATTTACATTTTTCCTTATTAATAGTTTTGCCACTGAAGTGCAAAGTATTTAGGTAAAAGACATTTTCCAGCAGTCATTGCAAGTAAGTTTGGTTATGACTATCATGTGTTGTGTAAGATAACACGATATTATCTGAAGATAGGACATATAAGTTGAATCTTTGGAACTTTGCGAATAGTTCTATAAAAGGGAGAGGGATGGACCAGGCTTCTGGGATGATCAGATTTACCCTCATACTGATGCCTACAATAAAAATGCAATAGATGTTTCAGCAACTTATCTTGAGCTATGAGAACAAAAAATCCAGGTTGGAAACCACATGACAAGGATTGTGGAGGAAAAAGTAGCCTCATTCTTAATATAACCATTGAGCTAGTATGTAAATCTTGAATTCCATTTTCTACACTTCCTTTTCAACAAAAAAAGCAACTTTTATCTTGTTTAATTCACTGTCCTTTCTTGGCCGTCTTACTAGCAGCTGGTGATAATTCACAAAGTATTATTGTAAATTATAATATCAATAAAATAGCCAGACAAAAGCACATAAAATTCATTAGCTTTTTTTTTTTTTTTTTTTTTGCAGTACCAGGGATTGAACCCAGGGGCATTCTACCTCCGCGCTATGCCCCCGGCCCTATTTTTTATACTTTATTTTGAAACTGGGTCTCACGAAGTTGCGGAGGGCCTCATTAAGTAGAGAGAGAGAGAGAGAGAAGAGAGAGAGAGAGCTGAGACTGGCTGCTAACCCGGATCTTCGTCTCCACCTCCCAAAGTACTGGGATTACAAGTGTGCACCACCACGCCCGGCTATTCGCTATTTTTAATGTATCAGCAATACTAATTAGAATATGTAATGAAAAAATAAGCCCATTCATAAAAGCAACATGATCCTTGAAATACATTGGAAGAAATTTAACAAGAGTTGTGCATAGCTTACATAAACATTACCATAGCATTTACCCAGATTTACACAAAGGCAAAAGGATATTATGTTAATGACTAGGACAACTAAACATTGTAAATCAGTGTAGAGATATAGTTTTCATAGCTAAATTCTTTTGGAATAGAAGAAATTTTTTAGGCTAATCTGGAATGACAAATGATCAACAATAAAAAATGGAAGCATATAAAATGTATTTTATGTACACACAATGGAATTCTCTTCAGCCTTAGGAAAGAAAGAAATCCCATCATTTTCAACAACATAGGTGAGCCTGGAGGGTATTGTAAGTGAAACTAGTCAGACACAGAATGACATATATTGAATGATTGGTCTTATTTGTGGAATTTTAAAAAGTTGAACTCGTTAGAAGTAGAGAGTGGAGCCGGGCGTGGTGGCGCACGCTTGTAATCCCAGTACTTTGGGAGGCAGAGACCGGAGGATCCAGGTTCGCGGCCAGCCTCACCTCTCTCTCTCTCTCTCTCCCTGTCTCTCTTCCTCTCTCTACCTAGTGAGGCCCTCTGCAACTTTGTGAGACCCGGTTTCAAAATAAAGTACAAAAAATAGGGCCGGGGGC
>PVJS01031693.1:0-23233 GCA_004027185.1 Glis glis | reverse complement strand
CTTTATTTTGAAACCAGGTCTCACGAAGTTGTGGAGGGCCTCACTAAGTAGCTGAGGCTAGCTGCGAACCCGGATCCTCTGGTCTCAGCCTCCCAAGTACTGGGATTACAAGCGTGCGCCACCACACCCGGCAAAAACAATGTTTTTCTTATAAGTTGTTTATGTTTAACATACAGAAAATTAAAATTTCCCATAAGTCCACCATCTGTAAATAAGTTTATTTTCAGAGTTTTGGAGTTGAATCTTATTTTTAATGTTACCTGCATGTTTTATATACACTCATATTTGTAATTATTGAGATCATATGATATAAGCAGATTGATATCCTGCCCTTTCCACTTATGATTTTGCATGCTTTATTCTAACCACATGAAAAATCTCTGAACTTTTTTTTTTTTGAGATGGGGTCTCACTGTATTCCCTGTGCTGGGCTTGAACTGCTTGGCTCAGGCAATTCTCCTGCCTCAGCCTCCAAGTAGCTGTGACTACAGTGATGTGCCACCACACATGGCTTTGAATATCTTTTTTTTTTTGCTGTATCAGTGTTTGAACCCAGGGTCATTCTACCTCCAGGCTACATCCCCAGTCCTATTTTTTATTCTTTGTTTTGAAATAGGATCTCACTAAGTTGCGGAGGACCTCACTAAGTATCTGAGGCTGGCCGTGAACATGTGATCCTTCGGTCTCAGCCTCCCAAGTACTGGGATTACAAGCATGCGCCACCACACCCGGCTCATTGAATATCATTTTAATGGCCTCACAAACTAATCATTACCTTCATTGCGCATTTAGGTTACATCTAGTGTTTGCCAAATTCTGAACGTACTAGCCAGGCATGGTGGCACATGCTTGTAATCCCAGTTACTTGGGAAGTTGAGACAGGAGGATTGCAGGTTCGAGGACACCTCAGCAAGTAGTGAGACTCATCAACCTAATGAAACCCTGTTTCAAAATAAAAATAAAAAATAGGACTCGGGGTGTAGCTAAGAGGTAGAATGCCCCTGGGTTCAATCCCCAGTGCCACAAAAATAAAGTAAGTAAATAAAGTTCATGACCTTGTGTGTATAGCTCTGTTCCCAGTTCAGACTGTAAGAAAGCTATACCACTTTTTTTTTTTGGTACCGGGGATTGAACCCAGGGGCATTCTACTGCCAGGCTACACCCCCAGACCTATTTTTATTCTTTATTTTGAAACAGGACCTCACTAAGTAGCTGAGGCTAACCACGAACCCGGATCCTCCGGTCTCAGCCTCCCAAGTACTGGGATTACAAGCGTGCGCCACCACGCCCAGCTTATACCACTTCTTATATACCCTCCATGGGCCAGTCCCAGTTCATGGCCTTCCCTGTGTTTTTCCCTGTCAGGGCCTCTTTAATCCATCTTGAGCAAAAATGTAAATGCTAGTAACATTTGATTTCATGCTTACCCTGTGTCAGGCCCTGGACTGAGAATCTGACAAACCTTGTGTCTTTGAATTTCAACAGCAACTCTATAAGGTAGATGTTGTTATTGCTTTCGTTTTCCAGAGGCATCCATGAGGTTCAGTCACCTTTACAGTCACAAGCAAGCCAGGGTGGTACCATGCCACACGCTGCTGTTGTTTCACAGTACCTCTTCCCTCTCCATTCTTACAGATTCTGATGATGGTGGGCCTCCCTGCCGCTGGCAAGACCACATGGGCCATAAAACATGCAGCCTCCAACCCTTCCAAGAAGTACAACATCCTGGGTACCAATGCCATCATGGATAAGATGCGGGTAAGGATGGCCTTTGGCCTCTTCCTACCTCCCTCCCTCCCCTTATGTGCATCCCTAAACCTAGGACCACTCAACTCTCACTACCTCCTGCCCACAGGTGATGGGTCTGCGCCGGCAACGGAACTATGCTGGCCGCTGGGACGTCCTGATCCAGCAGGCCACTCAGTGCCTCAATCGCCTCATCCAAATTGCTGCTCGCAAGAAACGCAACTATATTCTAGATCAGGTACTTACTCGTGATCATCATGTCCTCGAGAGAGGGGAGGGGACCTATTGGATGCCTGGGATTTCCCTCCTTTTTTCTCCATAATGCTCTTAAGCACCAGTGCTGGATAGGAATAAGCCAAACATGAGGTTGCAGTTAGTAGACTCTTTCTTTATATAGCTCTTGAAAACCCGTTCTAGTGATGTTTGGAGCCATGGTCCAGGCCTACCAGCTCAGGCTCAGTAGCAGCCCCAAAGAACATTATCAGGTCAGAGCCACTTTTAGTGAAATGGAAGAGGCAAAGATTTCTGAGCTTGACAGACTGGGACTTAAATCCCACCTCTTCCACTTCTTGGCTGTACGCTTGTGGGCATCTGACTCTGAATCTCAGTCCCCTGGTCTGCAAACTGGTGATCTTACTGGCTCCCACAGACCTACACAAGACCTGGAACACAGTAGCTGCGGTTACTTACTGTGCAGATGAGGCATGGCCCAGCTTCTCTTGGCAAGTTTTTATGACTGGGAGGTACAGATCTAAATCACGTATTTCCAAAGTACATTTCAGTTAAGGTCGGGGCTCTTAACATCAGGGGATCTGGGAATCTTTGAAATTGAACGTAGAATATGGTATGCAGGTACAAATGTGTCCTTTAAAAAAATCAAACTGGGCAGTTTTGAGTTAGAGGAGGAATATTGATCAGGAAGTGGTTAAGGATCTGTCTCAGAGTAATGAGTTCCACATGTTTGTTGCCTATGCAGCGTCATACTTGACATTTGTCCCGAAGGCTTCTTCAAGTAGCAAAGGGTGTTTCCGTATTTTCTGTGTTTGTCGTTCTGCAAATAAGCCTTGCATTTGTGCTGTCTTAACCTGTGAGTGAGCAAACATGTAAACTGAGTAACACCCCACCCTGTAACCTGAACTGCCTTCTGTACATGTAGTACATGTAGCACTATGTATTTGATTACCATGAGTTAGTTTGTTTGTTTGTTTGTTTGTTTGTTTGTTTGTTTTGTGTGTGTGTGGTACTGGGGATTGAACCCAGAGGCATTCTACCTCTGAGCTATACCCCCAGCCCTATTTTATTCTTTATTTTGAAACCAGGTCTCACTAAGTAGCTGAGGCTGGCAGGAAACCTGCGATCCTCCTGTCTCAGCCTCTCAAGTACTGTGATTATAAGCGTGTGCCACCACGCTGGGCTTACCATGAGTTTAAAGGGGTCCTGGTGAGAGCAAAACTGGTGATAAAGGATGGTGATTGGCTTGTCAGGAAGGGATATGAGGAACCACATTGCCTTCACAAGGAGTGAAGGGCCTACACAGAACAGTTGACAATCCAAAAGCCACCCATGGTTATTCCTCTAGCTTAGCTCCATCAATAATGCATTCAACCAACCTATCCTCCCTTTAGAGACTTGTTTATGTTTTAAACCCTTGGCTTCACTTTGCCCCATTCTTTTTGTCAGGGCATTTTGGAATTTTAGTCTGACTTGACCCCAATTGGACTCATTGTCCTGAAAGACCTAGCAGCAGTATTGTTTGTTTTTTTTTTTTTTTTCAATACTGGGGATTGAACCCCTGAGCTATACCCCCAGCCCTATTTTTTATTCTTTATTTTGAAACAGGGTCTCACTAAGTTGTAGAGGGCCTCACTAAGTAGCTGAGGCTGGCCACAAACCTGCGATCCTCCTGTCTCAGCCTCCCAAGTACTGGGATTACAAGCTTGCGCCACCATGCCCGGCTCTAGCAGCGGTATTATTAAAATCCACCCTGTGAGCCAGGCGTGATGGCGCACCTTTGTAATCCCAGTACTTGGGAGGCTGAGACCAGAAGATCTGGGTTCGCGGCCAGCCTCAGCTACTTAGTGAGGCCTCCGCAACTTAGTGAGTTCACCTTAGACCCTGTTTCAAAATAAAGAATAAAAATAGGGCTGGGGGTGTAGCCCGGAGGTAGAATGCCCCTGGATTCAATCCCCAGTACCGCAAAAAAAAAAAAAAAAATCCCCCCTGTGTAGATACCTCTTTAGGATTCCCCAGAAAGAATTCCTTGCCTGTCTTTTTCCTGATTGCTGGTACTGTGAAACCCATTTCAAACATGTAGCCTAATGGAGGAGGATTGTAGTCAGTAGATTTTCTAATCTTTGTCCAGGAGGCCTCTGTGGGTTTTCTCTGGAGGTCAGGTGCCCCACAACTCAGCCAGGCACATGAGAACGGAGCACTCTGAAGACTCAGCCTTCTTAGCTGGTGCCGGCTTGTTGAAGGACAGGTCCAGGGCTGCTCTGGGTGTACCTGTGGTCCTCAGGACTGCTAGCTTCCTGGCAGGAGGACATGCAGGTCAAGCCGTGATCCAGACCAACAACGAGGCAAGTGAAGAGAGTGAGGAGGGTCCTCTGGTCAACCCCAGGATGGACTCGGCCTGAAGCTCTGGATCATGCAGGTCTGGGGAGGGAGTCTAAATCCAGTTTGACCTGTTTTGGCCTAAACCCCAAGTGGGTTCCAGAAGACTTGATATGAGCAAGAATGCATATAGAACATTCAGAGCAAGTCCCTGGCCAGATCCTGGCATTTCTCACCCACCAGCTTTGGCACTGAGGGTAAGTTGGAGATATAGAGCTGTCTCCTGAGCTAGGTGGAACTTCCAGAGAAGCAGCCAACATGGCACTGCAGGCCCTGCATTTGGTTCTTCCAGGCCTCCTGTTACATAGGTTGACCTCAGAGGTGTTCATCCTTGAGAAGGAAGGAGAACTTGCCTGCACAAACCGGGGAGGGGGTGGGGGTTTGTAGCCACGATTCTCCCTTCGTCCAGCCAGGACCCTAGCCCCTACCTAGAATGTATCTCCCTGTACAAGCTCTCAAGTGTTAGGGCTTCAGCCTATATTCCATGATCTGAGCAGCCTCTTCAGATCATGTGGGCACCAGAGGGAAACATCAAGAATATCAGAAGAAAAGATAGAAAGGACACGGAACAGAGGGGAAATAGACCTCCTAGAGGAAAGGGCCTGTCTAATGATTTTAGAACACAGCTCTGCTGATTTCCAGATGGCAAATCCCATGGTTGGGGCTGTGGTGGGAATTGGGGATAGCTTTCAGGAGGTGAGATGTCTGGGCCAAGGCATAGAAGATGATAAAAAGAGCTGAGGCTTTGTCCTAAGGACAGTCTGGAACCATGGTTAGTTACATTTTCATCAGGGAGGGATCTGGCTGAATTTGCCTGGCTAGGCATATTGCTTCCGTTTGCTCTGCTGCAGGTAGGAAGCCCCTGGAATGAGAAAGTTTCTGGCCTGTCTGTAGGTTTTCAAAGAGCCTTAAAACTGGATACAGAGCAGGAGCTGGTTCTGTGTGAGACAACAAAGTTGCCTTCCTGGAGGCTTCTGAGAGGGCTCCTGCAGGGCCTTGTTACCCAAACCACCTGAGTTGGGTGCTTCAGTGCTAGGAGTCCCCTTAGGAGGCTCTAGGAGCCCAGGCCAGGCTGGGCATTGGTCAGAGACAAGGCTGAATGCATTGACTTTCCCAACCTGATATCACCCTCAGAATGTACAGTTCTAGTCCTACTTGTGTCCCTGTTGGCAGGTGCCACACTTTGGCTTGAAACAAATCCAGGGCTAGATAAGAGGCCCAAAGTAAACCGCTTCTTATTGGCAGGCATTGGAGAAGGGCAAGTTTCTTTCTTCCACCCCCACCTTCTCCAGAGCCTCAAGCCTATTCCATTCCTGATGCTTTAGCCAATTCTCTTCCTACATATGTGGTTTCTTCCACTGGGGTTCACCTCACACAACCGAAAGCAAAGTCTTCACTCACCAACCTCAAATTTGCTCCACTGGGATCCAGCAAGGTTTCTCCTGCTGCCAGCCTGGCCCTACAGATCTGTGACAAGTGAGAGTAGACTGGGCAGACAGATAGTAGGTCTTTCAGAGTATTGGGTGTCAGCAGAAGTCATTGCCTGTGCCTGGTATGTCTTCCCTCACTCTCTCAGACCATCAAACACCAAAACTAGCTGTGCAGTTTTTCTGGAAAATCCAACTCCTGTCCCTCTGCCCTTATCTCTGAGGTTGGGGGTGGTCAGGAGCCAGGAAACACAGACCCGACTGCTCCTTAGAGTCAGCATCTTCAAGCAGGGTGGGATTGAGAGCCCCAGGAACTGGGCGAAGAACCCATGCAGCTGGAAAAGCTGACCTCGCTGTTGTGCCTGTCTCCTAGCAACAGATGCCAGCAGCCCCCAGTGACCACAGTAGTACAGGGCTGGCCCCAGGCTCTGACCTCACCATGTTTGCTGTGGTAACAGCCACTAACAGCTAACTCCCTTTCCTCCAGGAAAGCCAAGCACTTGCATTTCTGCCGGAACGGTTTAGATGCCCTTCTTTCCTTCCCCAAGCCAGAGTAAAGCCAGGGAGGGGCACTCTTAAAAACCTCACTGAGAGGCCTTCTCGGCACATTCACTCCAGAAAATCTTAGAAGCCGAAACTCAGTTGAGCCTCATCCCAGGACAAAGGCCAGCTATTTAAGAGTCTAGTCTCTTCACCCCCATTTTTCACATCCTGTGAAAGCTACAGGGACTAGCCCTCGTGGCAATGTTGACTTTTTTTTTCTTGGTCTCCTTACTGAGACATTGACAGGAGAAGCCTGCCACATAGAAAACCTCCAGGCTGTGTTTCTCCATGCCCTCGGGATACAGAAGAGCCAGAATCGGATCCCTTGTGGGAATCAAACAGAACAAACAGGTTATCAGTAAAATGGTCTAGGGCCACATTCACCCTAGCACTATCTTCCTATGACCAGATACCACGTTGGCATCACTTTTAGGAATGGAGTCAATGAAGAGTGTAGTATGAGGAGTGAGGACTTAAACCTTGCGCATTTGTGGCCCATGGTCTGCCCTGGGCCAGTGCTCAAGGCCCCGTGTGTGTGTGTGTGCTGTCACTACCCACCTCCAGAAAAGTCAGGGGACTCTCCCCGGGGAGTGGAGACAAACATTGTGTGACTTGTGTGTCGGGGACTGGGGAAATGGTTTAGAGAAAAGCTGCACCACAGCCCAGATCTCTTACAGGTCTATGCTAAAGTCCCTGGCCTCTGTTCCTTACATCTTAGAAAAGAGTCCCTTGTACCTCATCTTTTCCTCAGACTTAATTTTCTCTGAGAAAGTCTCTATTGAGAAGTCTCTCCTAGGACAGTGTCAGTCCTGTTGACCAGATCCACCTTGTGTGCTGCTTCTTTCCCTGCCACATGCCAGAGATTTTCACATCTGCAAATCTTAATGAGAGCTAGAAGGAGGGTGACACAAACTCTTTCAGATGAAGAAATTTGAAACTAGACTAATTAGGGAACTTGTCTACAGACTCACAAGTAGTAAAGGAAACAGCTGAGATTTCAACCCCAAGCTTCTTCCCCAAAGCCAGTATCCTTTGACCCCACTTCACTGTCCCTGCCTTTCCATGGGGAGATTACTGCAGCTTAACCTTTCCCTTTGCTCTGGATTGCTTCAAGTCAACACCGCAGTATAAATATCCACAGCACCCCACCCAGTGACGAACCATATCAGTGGTGGCTCACGTTTGTTGAGTGCTGTCTGCGAGCCAGGTCCTGGGCTGAGACAGGGCCTTTACTCTCATGAACTCATTCAGTCTTCACAGAAACCATAACCATAAGACATTCATGCTGTTTTTTCTTTGAGGGGTTGAGACTCAGTAAATAATCAGTAAGTCAATTTTACAAAGGAACAGGCTGTTTAATAGAAGGTTCTGAATGGAAATCACTTGCCCAGGTCCAGATGGGTGTGATGAGGCCAGGTCACATGATAGCCACCATCTACCAATCCTGCTGTCCTGCTGTACCTCCTGCCTCCCATTGAGGCATCTCCCACCCTAGAGGCCACCATGTAGCCCCTACTCAAGTAGATCTCATACTTTGTCAATTTCTCTGGGGTCATCCTCCCATTCAGTCCTCACCAGCCCTGGGAAGGAAGCCTCTCAACCCCATCTTATAGAGGAAGCAATTATAAAGACTGAGCCACCTTGCCCGGCTCATGCCTATGATCCTAGCACTTTCAAGGCCAGCCTCTGCAACTCAGTGAGACCTTGTCTCAAAATAAAAAAATAAATAAAAATGGCTGGGTATGCAACTTAGTGGTAAAACGCCCCTCGGTTCAATTCCCAGTCTCTCTCTCTCTCCCTCTCTCTCTCACTCACACACACACACACACACATGCGCGCGCGCCAGATTGAATGAGTGGCCACACCAGGATTAGACAGCCCTTAGGCACTTTGAACCCTGCTTGGCAGTGTTCTGAGAATACATTTGCTTGTTGATTTCTGCATGCCCCTTTACTGGCTATTTTTCCCACTGTGGTTTTCTCCCTGTCAAAGCCACTAAAGGGTTGTTTAGGTATTGCTAACAACTCATCACTTGTGTTGAATTTCTGAGTTGGAGAGGGAGGATACAGTACAGGTGCTGGGCCCCACCTCCAGAGACTCAAGCTCTGGAAGTCTCAAGTGGGGTTTGGGCTGCTTGCTTTTTCAGTAGTGTCCAGGTGATACAAATGCAAAGGCTGAATCTATAAAGGCCTTGCGGTGCAGCAGATGTGGACTGTAGTCCCAAAGGATCTGGCACACGGTGGGTATTAGGTTAATGGAAGCTACTGTTACTGCTCAAGTTACTGCATTTGTTCGGGAGCACCACTCCAGTCACACCTGCCTACTGTGGAGGTAGGGGGAAGACACAGGTGTAGCAGACTGCACTTGTAAAAAGCACAGGCTATTGCCTTGTCAAGCTCCCCGGTTGCAAGCTTGTGGGTGGTACTGATGTTTCAGAGAAGGACCAAGAGATTAGAAGAATCAGTGTTGATGGAAACTTTGTACAGAACTGTCAACAGGGGTTGGTTAATTGTAGCATATCCATTCTGTAGGTACTGTATGGCCATTAGAAAGAACAGTGCAAGTTGGCATGGTGGCGCACACCTATAATCCCAGTACTTGGGAGGCTGAGACAGGAGGATTGCAGGTTCAGTGCCAGCCTCAGCAACTTACCGAGGCTCTCAGCAACCTAGTGAGACCCTGTTTCCAAATAAGAAATAAAATCAGGCTGGGGTTGTACCTTGGAGGTAGAAGGCCTCTGGGTTCAATCCCCAGTACCAAGAAGAAAAAAAACAGTGCACAGAATTTCAGAGAAACAGTACATGAAGAAGATCTTCAGCCGGGCGTGGTGATGCACGGTTGTAATCCCAGTACTTGGGAGGCTGAGACAGGAGGATCACAGGTTCGAGGACAGCCTCAGCAAGTAGTGAGACTCTCATCTACATCTACCTAGTGAGACCCTGTTTCAAAGTAAAAATTAAAAGGAAGGCTGAGGGTGTGGCTAGGAGGTAGAATGCCCCTGGGTTCCATCCCCAGTACCACCACCAAAAAAAGGAAGAGTTTCAAAGAGTCTGTTTAGTACATTTCCATTTGTGTTAAGCATCACACAGATATTTCTAGAATTGTACATAAGAAATTCAGTACAGATTATCTGTAGGAAATGGGGCTGGTACTAATCAAAAAGAAAGTTTTGGGTTTTTTTGTACTGGGGATTGAATCTAGGGGCATTCTACCTCTGAGCTACACCCCCAGCCCATTTTATGTTTTTGTTTTGAAACACAGTCTCGCTAGGTTGCTGAGTCTTGCTAATTTGCTGAGGCTGGTCTCGAACCTGCGATCCTCCTGTCTCAGCCTCCCTAGTACTGGGATTACAGGTGCGTACCACCACACCCAGCTAATTAATTTATTAATTTATCATTATTATTATTATTATTATTATTGGTGCTGGGGATTGAACCCAGAGGTGTTCTACCTCTGAGCTAGACCTCCAGCCCTATTTTATTTTTTTATTTTGAAACAGGGTCTTGTTAAGTTGCTGAGACTGGCCTCGAACCTGTGATCCTCCTGTCTCAGCCTCCTAAGTATTAGGATTACAAACATGTACCACCACTCCCTGCTGCGAGACTGTTTCAAAATAAAAATAATGCCTGGCATGGTAGCACATGCTACCATGCTACAAAAAAAGAAACAGTTTTGCTAAGTTACCATGCTGGCCTTGAACCTGTGACCCTTCTGTCTCAATACCACTCCTGGCTGGAAGATTCTTTATTTTATTTATTTATTTATTTATTTATTTATTTATGCAGTCCTGAGGATTGAACCCAGGGGCATTCTACCTCCGAGCTACACCCCCAGCCCTATTTTTTATTCTTTATTTTGAAACAGGGTCTCACTAAGTTGCGGAGGACCTAAGTAGCTGAGGCTGGCCGCGAACCTGGATCCTCCGGTCTCAGCCTCCCAAGTACTGGGATTACAAGTATGCGCCACCACACCTGGCTTGGAAGATTCTTTTTTAAACTTTATACCTTGTACAAATTTTTTGCTATGAACAAGTGTTACTTTTAGAACAGAGAGAAGAAATTGTATAGTACAATACCAAGAACAAATAGGATTAGAAAGCAAAGCCCAACTATTAGGAATTCCTTGCCCTATGCCTGTTAGTAACTGTTTTCTAAGTCACTTCATTTGCCGATCATCAAAGTGAAATAGAGCAGTTTCCTGAGTCTCTGTGCTTAGGAGAACTAGTATGCTTTTCTCATCTCTGACCTACATAATACTCCTCTGAGGAAAAACAACTCTTAATATACCATTTCTTGCCTTTTCTGTCACCTACCCATAGACAAATGTTTATGGGTCAGCCCAGAGACGAAAAATGAGACCATTTGAAGGCTTCCAGCGCAAAGCTATTGTAATTTGTCCCACTGATGAGGATCTAAAAGACCGAACAATAAAGAGAACCGACGAGGAGGGAAAGGATGTCCCAGATCATGCCGTCTTAGAAATGAAAGGTAGGAAATGAGCTGCTCCCAGAGGGCCGTATCAGCAGGATCCTTAAGAGAAAGAGCCCTTTTACTCAGTATATCCCTCCCAATTACCTAATTAGTCCTTTCATGATTTTGCTCTTTCTTTGCTTCTGCTTTGTCCCCTCCCCATTTCCCACACCTGTGAATGGCCAAGCTCCCCATCTCTCTGTGGCACGGTTTTCATTCAGCCTAGATGGGACTGGGCAGCATGAGGGAAAGGGTGTGTGGGAGTCCAAGCTGAAAAGCCTGCACCGTTGCCTGCCTCTGACACCCACTGGCTGGGCTGACTATGTGCAAGCCTGAGTTTGCATCTCTTTAAAAATAAGGCTGATTCTACCTGCCTGACCCACTCCCGGGAGAGGCAGGGAGCTAAACACTATGCTTAGGTAGGGCTTAGCCACCTATTTAGGAAAGGGTCTTTGTTGCCCCCTAGCAGTTACCAGAGACCAAGGGGTTGGGAGCTGTTTTTCCTCTTTCTCATTCACTACTCCAGTTCCCTTTACTTTCCTGCTGTGGCAGGCCCGTGTTTCCAGTGTAACCAGACCTCAGGGTACTGACCTCTTCCCTTGGTCCCCTTCTTCCTAGCCAACTTCACATTGCCTGATGTTGGCGACTTCCTGGATGAGGTTCTGTTCATTGAGCTGCAGCGGGAGGAAGCAGACAAGCTGGTGAGGCAGTACAACGAGGAGGGCCGCAAGGCTGGGCCACCACCCGAGAAGCGCTTCGACAACCGGGGTGGTGGCTTCCGGGGCCGTGGGGGTGGTGGTGGTTTCCAGCGCTATGACAACCGAGGACCCCCTGGAGGCAACCGAGGAGGCTTCCAGAACAGAGGGGGAGGCAGCGGTGGCGGAGGCAACTACCGAGGAGGTGAGACATCTCACATACAGAGCTCTCTCTTGTTCCCGGGTTGTGGTTGGGCTTCAGTCGCTCTTCAGTCAGCCTACTGAGCTCCAGCTATGAGAGGGATCAGACTCTGGGACCTCAGGAAGTTCTCCACTGTCCCACTTCCCTGGCCTTTCTTCTGGAGTCCTTTGCCTATTTGCATGTCATGGTGCTATTTCTGTGGGTCTTCCCCCATCTGACCTTGAGCTCCATGGAAGAAGAGTCCCGGAGCCCAGCTTAGGACCTGGAACAAAGCAAATAGTACTGGTTTTTTTGTGGGTGGTGTTTAAAACAAATGGAGCCAGGCACACTCCTATAATCCCAGTATTTGGGAGGCTGAGACAGAATCACAGGTTCAAGGCCAGCCTAAGCAACCTAGGGAGAACCTGTTTCAAAATAAAAAGGGCTGGGGTGTAGCTCAGAGGTAGAATACCCCTGGGTTCAATCACCAGTACCAAAAATAGATAAAAGTAAATGGATATCTGGGTGTGGTGGTGCCTGCCTGTTATCCCAGTATTTGTGAGTCTGAAACAGGAGGATTTCAGGTTCGAGGCCAAACTCAGCAACTTAGCAAGGCCTTCTGCAGCTCAGTGAGACCCTGTTTCAAAATAAATAGGGTTGGGGAAGCTGGGTGTGGTGGCTCACACTTGTAATCCCTGTACTTGGGAGGCTGACTGGAGGATCCGGGTTCGCGGCCAGCCTCAGCTACTTAGTGAGGCCTTCCTCAACTTAGTGAGACCCTGTCTCAAAATAAAAAATAGGGCTGGGGGTGTAACCCAGAGGTAGAATGCCCCTGGGTTCAATCCCCAATAACACACACGCACACACACACGCACACACCAAGAAACAGATTTAGAGAAGTTACAGGTTTAGAGAAGTAAATTTGCCCAAAATTACCCAGAGCTGGGGTTCAGGAAATTCCTAGTAAGTGCTGCTATCTATGATGTAAAATGTGTATTCATAATTTAATAAACATGTTCTGGGTCCTACTCTGTTTCAGTCTTGTACTGATAGTTCTAGGACACAGCCATGACCCAGATAGCTTAATGGGAGACAGCAGGGCTCAGAGAAGGCCTCCTGAGGTGCTCATGTCTAAGCGAAGGTCCACAGGCCCAAGAGGAGTTGGCTGGGAAAGAGTGAAAGGGATCCAGGCCCAAGAAACAGCTCCACAAAGGCTTCAGGCCAAGCCTGAAGAGGACTAGCTCTGACTCATTCATGACCGCCCCTGTGCCTTCCTGAGCTTCTTTCCAGTTGTCAACAACTATTGAGATGCTGGGACACAGTGGAAACAAAGACAGCCCTGAGCCCTGCCTCACTGGGTTCACACGCCAGTGGAGGAGACAAAGCTGTCAGCAGACAGTGATGACCTGGTGTGGGCAGGGACGGGGTGTGTGCTGGAGGTCTGGGGAAGCCCAGGGGGCTTTGTTAACTTTAACAGAGCTCTTGCTCCAGGTCTGATCATGCTGGGGCCACAGCATGGTCACCAAGGCAGCCCAGACACTGAGAACGATGGGGCCTCTCACGTGGATTTCTCCGATACAGGTTTCAACCGCAGCGGAGGTGGTGGCTACAACCAGAACCGCTGGGGTAACAACAACCGGGATAACAACAACTCCAACAACCGGGGCAGTTACAACCGGGCTCCTCAGCAACAGCCACCACCACAGCAACCGCCGCCACCACAACCACCACCGCAGCAGCCACCGCCACCACCCAGCTACAGCCCTGCTCGGAACCCCCCTGGGGCCAGCAGCTACAATAAGAACAGCAATATCCCTGGCTCCAGCACTAATACCAGCACCCCTACCGTCAGCAGCTACAGCCCTCCACAGGTGAGGGAATGCATGTGTATTGTATGTACAAGTGCACACTTTTGTGTGTGTGTGCCCGGGATTGGACCTTCAAGCTACACCCCCAGCCCAGTTTATCTTTTATTTGGAAACAGGATCTCGCTAAATTGCCTAGGCTTGCTTCAAACCTGCAATCCTCCTTTCTCAGCCTCTCAAGTACTGGGCTATAGGCGGGCACCACCACACCCAAGCGCATTCTACCTCCGAGCTACACCCCCAGCCCTATTTTTATTCTTTATTTTGAAACAGGGTCTCACTAAGTCGCAGAGGGCCTCACTAAGTAACTGAGGCTGGCCACAAACCTGGATCTTCCTGTCTCAGCCTCCCAAGTACTGGGATTACAAGCATACTCTACCATGCCCGGCTCACGTGTGCTTTTTAAACACCTGAGCAGGTGCAAAGAGACTGGTCTGAGGCCATCACCAACACATGCTTTGGCCAGTTTTTCACTCTTCCCTCCAAGCTGCCCTTCTTTCTTCCTGGCAGTGCTCTTGAATGGGATGGACCCTAGACATTGCCAGATCCCCTCAACTCCATGGATGAAATCAGCCCTGCCCAGAACCTACTTCTCCTATCACCCGCAGGGGTGGGCTGGAATCATTGGTTCTTCCAGCAAGTTCATGTGTCTTGGCTGTGTCACTGGTCTCAACAGATCCCCAAAAAAGCCCTGAGTTGGAGTCACCCTTTGCCCAGGCTGACGGGGGCTTACCCCTGTCCTCAGGATTGGAGACCAGGGCCCCAAGGTTGGTGAGGACCTGCTCTCTGTGCTGAGACCATTACCCCTAAGCAGCTCTGGGGTCTGGTCCATTTCTTAGAAAGTCATTGTTTGGACTCTGGTGCACATGGGTTCTTGCTAACCAGAGTAGTCTCCATTTATTGCGTAGCCGTTTCCTGAGCATCCTGTATGCCAGGCCTGAGAGCAGCTACCAGGAGACAGAGGAATGATTCCCAGTCCCTGTCTAGCCAGAACATTTCTAGAATAGGAGTTTGTCAAGCACAGAGTCAAACCCCCAGCCCTTCAGTGACCTAGTTTTGTGACCTTAGACAAACAGCTTCATTCCTTTAGGCCTTGTTTTCCCATAAAAGTCTAGAGGCATTAGTAAAACTCACTTCTGCAGTTTATTGTGAGAGACAGGTGACACAGTAGCTAAGTGGTTATAAGGCTTTGGGATTAGGCAAACTTGGTATCAATTCTTTTTATCTGTGTGATTTTGGCTCAGTGATATCATCTCTCCTCCCCCCATCCCCCAGTACTAGGGATTGAACCCAGGAGCACTCTACCACTGAGCCACATCCCCCAGCCTTTTTTGGGGGGTTGGGTACTGGGGATTGAGCCCAGGGGCATTCTACCTCCCAGCTATGTTCCTCAGCCCTTTTTTTGGATTGTTTTGTTTTGAAACAGGGTCTTGATGGGTTGCCGAGTGTCTTGCTGTGTTGCTGAGGCTGTCCTCAAACCTGAAATCCTCCTGTCTCAGACTCCCAAGTACTGTGATTACAGGCATGTGCCACCATGCCCAGCTCATCCCCAGCCCTTTTTGTTATTTATTCTCTCGCTAAGTTGCCCAGGCTGGTCTCAATTTGGAATCCTTCTGCCTCAGCCTTCTGAGTTGCTGGGATAGCAGGCGTGTGCCACTGCACCCAGCTGGTTTCTCCTTCTTGAGCTTCAGCTTCCATCTCTATAAAATAGGGTTAATGGAACCATCCCCAGAGTTGACCTGGAGGTTAAATGAGTTAATGAGACAGCCTGTGTATAGGATCCCTTACTAAATTGTCACTAATGTTTTTCTCAGCAGATTTTTCCAGGAACAACTACCACCATTTATTGAGTGCCCAGCATTTTGTACACAAGCTTACTGAATATGTAAGAAAATGTGAAGGGGTAGTTCTGTTGAGTTCTCATTTTACAGAAAATAAAACTGGGATTTTCTTAGCCAGGGTCTCAGAGCTGGGATTAGAGTGCAGAACATGGACCTTGGGCCTGCCCTGCATCTTGACTTTCCTACCATTAGCCCAAACAGCCTCCACCAGGGAAGGCCCTTTGTGGGCTAACTGCTTATAAAGGCCCTTCCTCAGTCCCAGCTCTGAACAGGCTGTTTCATAGACACTTTCCCCTCCTCCACTTTGCAGCCGAGTTACAGCCAGCCACCCTACAACCAGGGAGGTTACAGCCAGGGCTACACAGCTCCACCGCCTCCACCTCCGCCACCACCTGCCTACAACTATGGGAGCTACGGCGGCTACAACCCGGCCCCCTACACACCTCCACCGCCCCCCACCGCACAGACCTACCCTCAGCCCAGCTATAACCAATATCAGCAGGTAGGTGCCAGACAGGGCTCCAATGGGGTGGAGAGCCTTCCAGGGAGCCCTCCTGGGTGTGTATTCCCAGACTGTAGTCCCTGCTGATCCCTAAAATAGTGAGGAGCCTGCTGGCATTCATCTGGTACAGCCATTCTATTTGGGAAATACATCTGCACTGGTTGCTAAATAACTCAAGTCCACAAGTGCAGCAAGCAGAAGGGAAGGCTGTCAGAGCAGAACCTCCAAATCCTGCTTCAGCACCATGGCCAGGGGGCTCCAAATCCTGCTTTGGGTTGGTGCTCAAGCTGCCATCCTGGTTTGTCTTGGGGGGGGGGGGTTGTTTTGTAATATATTTAGCTACACCTGAAAAGGCTGTAGGTCGGCAAGCCAGGAGCTCCAGTCCCTAAATGCCCACCCATGTGGTATCGGTTGGTCACTTGTCCTCCAGGATACCTTGATTTCTTTGTCAGGGGACCTCTGTATTGACTGTTATCACCTCACCCATCTCTGTGCTAGATGGGGGTGGGTCGGGATGAGCTGAATGTGGAGTGGATAAGGGAGGGACAACTTAGTGCTCTTGGTCTCTCCCCAGTATGCCCAGCAGTGGAACCAGTACTATCAGAACCAGGGCCAGTGGCCGCCATACTACGGGAACTACGACTACGGGAGCTACTCCGGAAGCACACAGGGTGGCACAAGCACACAGTAGCCAGTGTGTCTGGAGACTCCCGGGGCCCCTGCCGGCTTCCTCCACCAGCGCCTGCCTAGGCCCCTTCTCTACCCCAACCGGTTCCTGTGGTGCTGGGGATGGGGTCATCCCAGGGCTGCCTCCCTCCAGCCCACTGCCTCCCTTCTGAGGGGCTTCTTCCCCCACATAGGCCAGGCATTTTTTCTGGATTCAAACAGGCAACAGTGACCTTTTCATTTTCTGTTTGTCTCCTCCGCCTCCTCCTCTTCCTCCCTGCCTCCTTTTTAACTAAAGAATCCCCCTTTCCCTTGGTCATCAGTGTGGCCACAGTGATAGGGAAGGACTCCTTTCTGTCCACTCCTCCCAACCTGCTCCAGCCCCTCGGCTTCCCAGCCCCTCATGCAGTTGGTTGTAAATTCTTCCAGGAGCTGTTTTACTGTCTACTTTTCAGGATTAAAAAAAAATCAAAAACTGAAAAAAAAAAGTTTAAAAAGCAAAATGTGGAGGGAGGAAGCGGTGACATATTTTTTGGTAATTATGCTTTTTTTAATTTTTAGAATTTGTCTGTTTTTACTGTGGGTCGGCGTTGATACTTCATCAAAATAACCATTTCTTTGCTGAGTTCAGGTGACCGAGGAAGAGCCACACCCTCAAAACAAAACAAAACACACAAAAACCAGAGTCATCTTTAACCTAACTTTTTTATACAATGTCTCAGTTCCCAGTAACTTTGCACACAAGCTTCTGTGTTCATTTGAATTGTAACTGCTTTTTGTATTTGGAGAGAGTGTGACTATTGAACTTGAATCCTTTTATTCTGCGCGTCTTGGTAGTTTCTGGTGGGATTAAGTGGGGAGAGGGTGAAGGGAAGGTGGGGGAGGCTCCTTCCTTCAGAACATGAATTTTCCCCCACTGCTTCCTATCCAGTGCTCTCCCAGGTGCCCCACCTCAAAGTTTTTCCTACAGTGATACTCTGATTATTCTTCCCCTTGACCCTTATGTTTTAACAGGATTTTAACAAACTGCATTTATTAAGAAATGTGTTTGCCCTGTTTTGTTTTCTTTTGTTTTCCTTCAATAAATGACACGGCATCTCCTAGCAGGAAGGAAGAAAGGTCGAAACCCTGAAGTGTTACTGCAGTTGGCCTTTAATTGGGGTGGGAGGCCTTTTCAAGGGGGAATTATTTACTCATTAAACAAAACTGAGGACCCCGATTTTGGTGCTGAGTATATCCTTGGAACCCAGGGCCCCAGTTTAAAATAGTTCTGCCAGGTGTGGTGGCACATGCCTGTAATGCCAATTACTTTGGAGTCTGTGGCAGGAGGATCGCATGTTCAAGGCCAGCCCAAGCAACTTAGACACTATATCAAAATTAAAATTTTTTGCTGGGCACGGTGGTGCACACCTGTAATCCCAGTACTTGGGAGGCTGAGATAGGAGGATTGTAGGTTTGTGGCCAGCCAGCCTCAGCAACTTAGGCCTTGTGCAACTTAGACCCTGTTTCAAAATGAAAGAATAAAATAGGGCTGGGGGTGTAGCTCAGAGGTAGAATGTCCCTGGGTTCCTTCCCCAGTACCAAAAAATTAAAAATTTTTAGAAGTGGGAGGGATGGGGATGTAGCCTAGTGATAAAGTGCCCCTGGGTTTAATCCCCAGTACCAAGAAACAAAAAAATATACTAGTTTCTGCTGGGTTTGGTAATGCATGCTTGTAATCCCAGTACTTGGGGGGGCTGAGACAGGAGGATCACAGGTTAACAGCCAGCCTCAGCAACTTAGGTTCTCCACAATTTAGTGAGACCCTGTTTCAAAATAAAAAATAAAATTGGGCTGGGGTATAGCTCAGAGGTAGAATGCCCCTGGGTTCAATCCCCAGTACCACGAAAATATATATATATATATATATACACACACATTTCTTTTAAATGTGGTTCTTAAGCAGGGTGTGGTGTCACATGCCTGTAATTCCCAGTACTTGGGAGGCTGAGCCAGGTGGATCACAGGTTCAAAGCCAGAGGTAGAATACCCCTGGGTTCAATCCCCAGTACCAGAAAAGAAAAAGTGGAGCTGGATGTGGTGGCATATGCTTGTAATCCCAATAGGCTGAGACAGGAAGATTGTAAAATCACAGCCAGCCTCAGCAATTTAGTGAGGCCCTCCATAACTTAAGTGAGACCCTATTTCAAAATAAAATGGGCTGGGATGTAGCTCAGTGGCAAAGCACTTGCTTTGCAAGTGCAACGCCCTGGGTTCAATCCCTAGTGCCAAAAAGGACACACACACAAAAAAAAGACAAAATAGGACTGGGGCTGTAGCTCAGGTAGAATGCCCTTGGGTTGAAGCCCCAGTACTACACAGAGTTTATCACAATCCTAAATCCCTTCAGGATTTTTTTTTAATAGGAGGCCAGGCAAGACATGGAGTAGAGATGAGGGTTGGTTCAGGGCCACCACTAGGTATTGACTGACTATATACCTCAGGCCTGGTCTCACTGCTGCCCTTGCGACAGTCATGTCTGTTTCCTGTGACCCAGACTACTGTGATCCCAGGAGCTTCATTTCTCAGCCAACATACAATAGACACCTGCTTTGTTCGTTGGCCATTCTGGTCAATGCTGGGGACACAGCATGGCCAAACAGTCCTGACCCTTGTTCTCCCAGAGTTCCTACTGCAGAGAAAACAGGGACCTGTTGTCAGTGACACCACCAAGTGGTCAGCGAGAGCCCAATTGTTGTGAAGGGACATTTTCCTTTCTTGGAGAAGGGAAAATAGTAACAGGAGTGGGCTTTGGGATTGCTCTCCGCAGCCTTTCGTCTAACGTATTTAATACATGTTGTATTCCCTGCACTTTGTGAGCGACAGTGCCAGGGCACAGGAATGGCCAACTCACCTCTCTTCCTTCACTGGAGCTGGGAGCCTTGTGGGAGCCTTGTGAAAGCCGTGTGGCCCACAAAAGCAAGGGAAGAGGAAGGCTGACTAGTATTGAGGTCTGGAATGGGGCAAGTGAACATGAGAAAGGACCTAAAGCGCCCTTCTTTCCCAGCTCAGGAAGAGGGCCCGGAGGGCTTTAGGTCCCCTACTGTGGGAAAGTCCCCTTCAGACATGTGCATGGCTGAGCAACAGCGCCTTCTGCTGGCCTCTTCTGGTAATGCCTGAGTGTAGTTTCCATGGGGTGTGGCAAACCGGGACCTCGTTTGCCTTTCTTCCACATCTCCAGATTTCCTGAGAATGCATACCAGGAACTTCTTTTGTTTTCAGGGTTATTGCATCAGCTTCCTCATAGATCCACATAGACACTCCAGTCCCTTACCTTGATTCCCTTGCCCAATCCCTGCAGGATAAAGGAGCTTAAGCCACTTAATAGGGTTTATAGGCCCCTGGCGCTTGGTGACCTTAATGCTTCACCTCTTTCTGCTTCCCTTTTGAACTTCAGATTGGTGGTTCTTTCACTCTGGGGAATTATAAATCCTTTGGCTCCTATAAATGCCATGTGCCTCTGCCTTGGAAGAAATACACATTGAGGATTCTGCCTGAAGATTCACGAGGCTCTCAGATCGTCTACAACCCAATCATGAACTTAAGTCAGAACCCTTTTCCTATTCCCTGACCATACTGAAGTGCTTACAGCAACAAGAACTATCCATGCTGGCCATCCTCCTGCCTGAGACCTTTCTTACCCGCAGTCTGGCTCACCCTTCGGTCCTCAGCTTGGGCCCCCCCTCCCCAGGAAGAAGCCTTCTCTGACAGCCTGGGGTGGGCCGCTCCCTCAGCCTCCGGGATCCATCAGAGTTCTGGCCACCCACTGGTGACATGTCTACTCTGCTGGTGAAAGACCCCTAAGCGTGAGTCCCTATCCATCACATAGGGCAAGTCAGGCCCACAGTTGTTTTTCGTCTACATCTGAAGACTTCCTCCAGGTCCTGGGAATACAAAGTAGAAAGTTCTATCCCTGGTTTTGCCACCCATCACATGCCAGCCAGGGACTGGGTGTGATGACAAAAAATGAATCAAGACTTAGTAAATATTCCTTGAAAGCCAGCCAGGTACGGTGGTGTGGGCCTGTAATCTCAATACTTGGGAGGCTGACACAGGAGGAACGCAGGTTCAAGGCCAGTCTCAGCAACTTAAACCCTACCTCAAAATAAATAAAAAGGGCTAGGAGTGTAGCTTGGAGGTAGAATGCCCCTGGGTTCGATCCCCAGAGCAAGAAAGAAAAAACGTAGTAAATATTCCTTGAAATGATGAAGAAATGCAGGGGACACACCGGGGTCTCAACAAGAGCGAGAACTGAGTCAATAATAGCACCAGCCCATGGAGGTACACACTCAACCATTCATCCCAAATATTAAATACACTAGGGACAAACACAGCAGTGAAAAAAAAAAAAACAGCATGGTTGAAAAAAAGATCAACCATGGTTCGGGTCCCGCCTGATTTTCTAATTTCAGATATGAGACGCAGAGGATCTCCTCGGGCGCCCTTTTCCTTCCGGGCTGCTGAAGGCGGGGCCCGAGGGAGACGCGCATGCGCTCAGGAAGGTCCGGCTTCTAGCCGGAACCTTGGTGCCCGGGTGCAGTGGAGTACCCGGCCGGGGGAGCATGCACAAGCGGAAGTGTCTACTGAGTGCGGGGCGTTGAGATTGGCGTGTGCAACCTACAACGGCGGTTGACAATTCAGGATGGAGGCGGCGGCGGCGGCGGCGGCGGCGGCGAGGGAACCCGATGAAGGTGAGGGTCTGACCACGCGGAAGCGGCCGGAGGGTGCAGTTGCGGTGTCACCAGCAAATGTTTCCCTGGGAACGCCAAGGGGGACTTTTTATAGGGGGACACCTGCCCTAACCTTACCTGCCCCCTTCCCCACGTTGTGCAGGTTGTCCCGTCACGTCGCGGGCTAACCTCTTCCCAGTTCAACCTTGTCCATGTTCCAGGCTAACCCGTTTCTTTACCAGTCTAACTTCCAGGTTAACATAAACTCCGCTGCCCTGAGCTAACTTCCATGGTCAGACCCGGTGCCAAACTGAGCTTTCTTCGTCCCCGGCTAACCCCTCCTCCTGTCCCTTGCAATGTCTGCTTATCCCAGACTAACAGCTCCCCATTTCATGCTAACCCCCCTTCTCCCAAAGGCCACAGTCCAGTCGGCCTCCTCAAAGTTCTTACTCCATTTCTGTGCTCTCCTTTGTGTCTCTCTCTTGCATCTTCATTGTCTTATTTCTCCTGAGGCCTCCCCATTGGTATCCAAAGTGCTTTTGTGTTGCTCATCTTTTCTTTTTTTCTTTCTCTCTCTCTCTCTTTTCTTTTCTTTTTTTTTTTTATGGTACTGGGGATTGAACCCAGGGGCATTCTACCTCCAACCTACTCCCCCAGCCAGATTTATTTATTTATTTATTTATTTATTTATTTACTTATTTTGCGGTACTGGGGATTGAACCCAGGGGCGTTCTACCTCCGAGCTACACCCCCAGCCCTTTTTTTTTTTTAATTCTTTATTTTGAAACGGTCTAAGTTGCAGAGGGCCTCACTAAGTAGCAGAGGCTGGCGGCGAACCCAGATCCTCTGGTCTCAGCCTCCCACTTACTGAGATTACAAGCATGCGCCACCACGCCTGGCTTTTTATTTCTTTATTTGCAAATAGGGTCTCACTAGGGTTTTGAGAACCTTGCTAAATTGACGAGGCTGGCTTTGAACCTGCAATCAATCCTCCTGTCTCAGCCTCCCAAGTACTGGGATTACAAGCGTGCACCACCATGCCCAGCTTCTTTTCTTTTTTTGTACTGGGGATTGAACCCAAGGTCATTCTACCTCCGAACTACACCCCCAACCCTTTTTATTTTTTATTTTGAAACAGTGTCTCGCTAAATTTCTGAGGCTGGCCTAAACCTGTGATCCTACTGTCTTAGTCTCCCAAGTACTGGGATTACAGGCATGCACACCATGCCCTGCTCCTCGGATGAAATTTAAGATGAGCAAGACAAGCCACACACAGTTCATCTTCAGAAACTTAGCAAGACCCTGTTTCCAAATTTAAAAAGAAAAAAAAGGCTGGGGTTATAACTTGGAGGTAGAATGCCCCTGGGTTCAATCCCCAGTACCACACACACACACACACACACACACACACACACACGATCGTTCTATTGCTTCAAAATAATCTGATGTGGGGTGAGGTGTAGTTGGGAAATTGGTTGAAACATCACTGGCTAAAAACAGGTGATTGTTTAAGGAATAATGGATACATGAATGTGGGGAAAAGGGATGCCAGTGTACTCTTCTTTGTGTGTTTGAAATTTTTTATTTTTGGTGCCAGGGGTTGAACCCAGGGCCTTGCTTATGCTAAAGCATACACTCTACCACTGAGCTACACCCCCAGCCTGAATTTGTTTTTTTCCTAACCTAAAAAGAAAATCTGTCCTTTGGCTTCATGCTGCCTTCCACACCCCATCTATCTTCCCCAGAATCATGTACACTTATCTCCATTTCCTTACCTCACACCCACTGCAGTCTGGCCTTACTCTCTAAAACTGCTCTTATTAGGGTCCCCAATAGCTTCTCCCCACATGCAGTTAAACACAGTCATTCTATCCAACATTGGGAGGGGTGGCACTGGGGATTGAACCCAGGGGCCTTCTACCTTCCAGCTACACCCCCAGCCCTTTTTATGGTTTTTTTTTTTTTTTTTTTTTTTTTTC
>PVJS01031692.1:0-23239 GCA_004027185.1 Glis glis | reverse complement strand
GTACAAGGGAAGGGGAAGGGTAAGAAAGTAGTGAATCCATGGAATTACTGTCATAAACAATGTGTACATATGAGATTATACCAACATCATTCTCAGTGCTACATGTGGGGGGGAGGCGGGGGGGATGCGGGGGGGGAGGGACACCAAGAGCTGTGTGCATGTATGTTAACACCAAACTGATACTCATTGTGATGTGAGACTACAATGCACCAATAAAAACATAAAAAAGAGTGTCCATTTATAAAAAGTAAATAGAAAAAAGATACAATCTTTTCAAAAAATTCGCTAATAATGAGAAAGAGAAGGGTGCTCAGAGGTCTAATGTGGGTAAGACATTCAAAAATATTCTGAATTAAAGGATCAGGGGGCTTCTAATAATGGGGATTGAAAAATTGTGTAATAACTAACCACTTCTACTAAGGCTTCTGCACATGTCTGGAGACCAAGCTGGCCTTTTATTTAATTCTCTTTATAGTCACTTTTAAGAAGCATTGCCTCAAAAATAGCTATTCTTTTTCAGCAACTTAGCCAATGATGTTCCTAAAGTGCTGTTTTCCCAGTCTGTCTCAGAGATATCGAATCTTCCACTTCTTTCATAGTGATTTGAGCCCCATAATGGTCATTAGTTTAAACAAATTAATCTAGATAGGAAGACAGGATCCAGTTCTTTTTCATGCACTAGGAGTCCAGCTACACAGAGCTCCACCCACAACCCAACTGCCATTTCACAACAATGCAACATCAAGGTCAAATCTCTTAACTGTGGCTCACCTTGTCTTCAGCTACATCAGAAGCTATCACAAATGGAAAGAAATACATAGTTTTTTTCAAAGTTGACTTTAAAAATTAATTCCTTTCATCCTTTGGGAAATTACACATAAAATCCCCTTACTCGTACAATGTGGTAAGAGTAAATATCAACATATTCTGTATATGTTCAACCTAATTTAGTTTATGGTTAAAAACATGGGCTAGTCTTTAAATATAACATATGTGACAACACATAGTTGAAATTTCTCTTTCAAAATGGTTGTTTTGTGGTTTTATAATAGAACTTTTATAAAAGCTTCATCATTGATTTGTAAAATGAGAAAACCTATCCTTAGAATTTTGCCAACAGAAGGCAAATTCCACATTTTTGCATATCTATTTAGTGCTAGATAATAGTAAAATGGTAACCTAATGTTAGGATTTTGTCTATTTTCAAAAAATGGCTTATTTTATAGCTAGTTACATTTAGCTTTAAATGTCTTCTTTTAAAAAGAAGAACTTTGCAAAAGTCAAATCACTTCAGCATTCCCCACACTGTCCATCTGTAGGGAATTTATCTGACATTGGTGACAACTATACATTTATCACAGTCCATTAATGACACAGCTCACTTGGCATGTGTTATTTTGAGGATTCACTTAAGATTATAGAAAATAATAGAAAAAAGTATCAATTTTGCTAGCTTTGAAATGTTCACATCCTTATTTTATCTCTACTCCAAACTTCTGCTTCCTTTTTATCTATATGAATTATATTTTTCCTCTAGACTAGTGAAATTTCAGTTTCCCTATGTGACATAACCAACTCAAAAAATCTTTCTTGGTTTCATTGGCTGTTTTGTTCTTTTCGCATGGATATGTTCTAACCCATCCAGCTATTTCTCCTATTTTCTCTCATAATTCTGCAGCTATATATGATAAATTTTATAATACTTTCATTTTATTCATCTGTTTCTTCCATCTCTTTCTTTCTCCTCTTCTATATTCTCTGGTTTGGGTTCATGAAAGGACTAGGCCTTTTCTGTAGTTGAAAAAGATACACTAGAAACTATCACTATACAACTTTTGGAAATAAATATTTTTTATAAGTAAAATGATTGAACATATTAGATTGGCTAAAGCCAAGAGGCCTAAAAGTTAACCATTGAGTTATCACTTGTCACTAATTAAGTTGAAATCTAAAACTTTTGAATTAAGAGACTATAAGACCACAGTAAGAAAATTCTATTTCTGTGGCACTTTTAGAGAATTAGAAGAGATATGAGAAAGAAGGGATTTAATATAGTAGTGCCCTTTTTGTAGCAGGAAATAATTTGAAAAATTTACATAGACTTTTTGTTGTTCTCTGACAGCCTGGTATATTGGTACATGGTTAGTGTTCTCTTGCACATCTCATATAAATGCAAACCCAGAGACTCAAATGTTACCAAATAGAAGAGATGAGATTTTACCCTTGGATTTTTGTTGTTGTTGCTGTTATAGATTTTGTTTTGCAGTGCTGGGAATCAAAGTTAGGGTCTTGAGCAATAGCCTAGGATGTTTTAATTATATGTCTCTTTATTCACTCTGCTATTATAGCATAAATATTTTGAATATGATGTAATCATGACTCTAATGAAAGCATTTTTCCATGTAAAAATTAGAGTACACCATTATAAAAGATTTTGCAAAAGGAACATATTTCTTCTGGTATGTAAATATTGGCAGAGCTCACTGGAAAGCAGCTCTTTCAAGTTAATCTATGCATTAAATATGGCAAATATTTGTGAGTAAGGAATATTGTTCTGATAAATAATAATTCTAACACATAACCAATTTTTTAAACTATCAGTACATTGAAGTGTATCTTGAAATGCCTAGAAAAAAATTGGGAACCTGGATAATGAAAATTAAAAGACATTCTTTGATAATCTAGATATCTGGATAACACGAAGAATATATAGAACTGTGAATAATTCAAAATCAACCAATTGCCATGAACAAAGTTCAACTCAGATCAGTATTCTATTTCCCGAAGCTACAGAAAGAGTTGGTTTACCAGGCAGTTGCTTTTAGTTTTGATTTTCATTTGTTTTGAAACTCAATTCAATCAGATCAGTTTGAATCCAATCAATTGTGCCTATAGAAAACTGTGTAAACTAACTGTATAAGCTAGTTAAATATAAAGTCTCTCAATCAATCACATTCTTACTTCCAGATATTTGACAAACATATTTTCTGTTGTTGCCTGGCCCTCCTTCAGGCTCTGGATTCATACTTTATATAAATACATTACTCTTGTGGGTCTCACATGCTGTGGTGGCAAAATAGAAGAAGATGCAATGTCACAAAAATATTCATGGAAAATTATGTTATTATAAGGGTTATGAAAAGAGAGCAGGGTGAGGTACCAGAGGTAGTCAAGAAAGTCTTCTTAAAGATAGCATTTTTGATTGTCAGAGAGTTGGTCCTATGTTTTCTTCTAGTAATTGTAATCAGGGAGATGCAAATCAAAACTACACTGAGATTCCATCTAACTCCAGTTAGAATGGCAATCATCAAAAATACAAACAATAATAAATGCTGGCAAGGGGTGAAGAAGTAGAAACTCTTTTGTGTTTTTCATGAGATTGTAAATTAGTACAAGCACTGTAGAGATCAGTATGGAGGTTCCTCAAAAAACTAAGAATGGAACCACCATGACCCAGCTATACATTCCTCAGTATCTTTCCAGAAGTATTAAAGTCAGAATACTTAATACCCATGTTTATAGCAGCGTAATTCACAATAGCCAAATTATGGAACCAACCTAGGTGTCTGTCAACAGATAAATGGATAAAGATAATGTGGTATATATAACACAGTGAAATTTTACTTATCTATAAAGAAGAAAATTGTGTCATTTGCAGGAAAGTGGATGGAACTAGAGAATATTATGCTGTTAGATCAGTCAGTTTCAGAAAATGAAGGGTTATATGTTTTCTCTCATATGCGAAAGGTAGAGAGAAAAAGGAAACAAAAGGAGCTTTTGATAAATAGGAGAGAGATCAGTAGAATCGGCGAAGGGGATTGGGGAAGAGGTGAGGAGGGCGAAAAGGAGGCACGGGGAAGAAAACAGTTCAAATAATGTTGTCCATATTTGAAGGTATCACTACCAATTTCACTAACACGTACTGGGAGGAAGAAAGGGAAGGGCACAGTGGGATGTGAAGAAACACATGAGGTGAGGTGTGCACGGATGTTTGTATCATTGAGCCTCACTATGAGGTATAGTTACAATGCACCAATGAAACAAAGTAGGACTTTAGTAGAAAGTCAAACCAAGTGAGGAGGTGAAACCTGCTTACATTCAGGGAAAGAGAACAACAGGCTAAAATAACTGCACAAAGGCCCTGAAAAAGGTCAGTATGAAAATGATAAGAATAAAATAAATGAGACCTCGAGTCCTTTATCTCATGCTTTGATATATGATTTAGGAATAACGAGAACAAAAGGTAACAATAGGTGGTAGTACAGAAATGTATTTTGTTCCCACTTACAAATTCTGGATTTCCTAAAAAGTTAAATTTCATTTCAAAAAAATATACTTTTATTGGTGCATTGTAGTCTCACATCATAATGTAGTCCAGAGTGGTAGAGACATACATGCAAACAGCAGCTGATGAGCTTTCCCCTGGCTCCCTCCTTACTCCCTCTCCTTCCCTATACATGATATTGAAATTGGCATTGATAATTTCACATATGTATATAACATCAATGGAAGTGTTTCCTTCATTTATTCTCTCCCCCCCAGACACCCTCCTGTAGGCCCTCTCTATCACTCCACTAGGGTTTCTCCTCCATTATCTAAAGTCCCTCTTGTATCCCAATTACTCCCTGACTTCTACATATCATATAAAACATATGACCCTTCATTTTCTGTGACTGGCTAATCTCAACATAATGTTTTCTTGGTCCATCCATTTTCCTACAAGTGACAATTTTGTTCTTTATTGTTGAATAAAATTCCATTCTGTGTATATCCCATAATTTTGTAATTCATTCATGTGTTGATGGACACCTAGGTTGGTTCCATGAATTAGCTATTGTGAATTGTGCTGCTATAAACATGGATATGCATGTATCACTATAATATTCTGATTTCAGTAATTTTGAAAGATATCTAGGTGTGGTATAGCAGGATTGTATGATGGATCCAAAAAGCTAAATTTCTAAAATGAATTTTTTCAATTTGTGTGTTTTATTTCTATCTGGAAACAGCCATTATGATAACTAAAACATCCTAAGAAATTATTTAATCACTCAACTATTAGCATAAATTGAATCAATTTTAACTAATGGATTGTAGAAATAACATTAAAATGGTATGATGTTACAGATGACTGAAAATTGGCTGATTTAATTTGCACTGAAAGCTTTACCTAACATCCAAGCTTAAATAAATATCATTTTTTGTTTATAAGTCTCATCTAGAACAAGGTATGGTCTCTTTATAAAATAGAATGAGAAATCCTCTTATAACCTCCTAAAATATGATGAAATGGTCTTATTTTTAAATAGCTTCTATTTTCAAAACTCTTTATATTTGTGTCATTACCTAAAAGACATATTAATTTCAAGAGCATTGTAATGAATTTATGCAAACAACACCATGTTCTTAGATTACACTGTATGAACATATAAAATTACTTTTGCCTTATTACCTAATTATTTGCTTCTTTTTAGAAATCAATCACTTATCTGCTTTTTATTTGTTTCATGCTTAATTGAAGATAACTAATAGATGTGTTTTTTTCTCCATGTAAATCTTTCTAAGGCATCCATCATACAGTACATGAAAAAATACATCTGTTTTAATTTCAAGATTGTTAATATTCAGTTTGGAGAACTAAAACTAAAAAGAAAAGAATTTATTATTTTACGTGTGTGTGTGTGTGTGTGTGTGTGTGTGTATGTGTGTGTGTGTATGTATGTTACTAGAGGTTGAAGCCAGGGGCATTCTACCTCCAAGCTACACCCCTAGCCCTATTTTACTTTTTTTTTTTAAACAGGTTCTCACTAAGTTGCTAAGGACCTCTCAGAATTGTTGAAGCTGGCCTTGAACCTACAATCCTCCTGTCTCCGTCTCCAAATGACTGGGATTACAGATGTATGCCACCATGCCCAGCTATTTTGCTTTAATTTTTAAGTTATCCAAAAATGATCAGAAAAAGGGAGGACAAATTGGAGTTAATTTTTCTCTTTTCTAGTAGTTGTAAAAATAATGAATCCTGTCAGTAGTAGAATATGATTTATTATAAAAATTTCCGTGTTTTATCTTATTTACTTTTTTATTAGGGTGTGCTAAACAAAAAAGATTACACACAAATGTTATTTGTTCATATTGTTTTACCTTTTAGATTTGTGTGTTCATTATATGTATCAATTGTTACCTCATTTCTCTGAAAGGTAACATGAATATCTTTCCAAAGAAATTGAAGTCAGAATATTACTGTGATACATGCATATCCATGTTTTTTTTTTTTTTTTGCAGTACTGGGGATTGAACCCAGGGGCATTCTACCTCCGAGCTACACCCCCAGCCCTATTTTTTATTCTTTATTTTGAAACAGGGTCTCACTAAGTTGCGGAGGGACTCACTAAGTAGCTGAGGCTGGCCACGAACCCGGATCCTCCCGTCTTAGCCTCCCAAGTAATGGGATTACAAGTGTGTGCCACCACACCCAGCTTATATCCATGTTTGTTGCAGCACAATTCACAAATAGCCAAGTTATGGGACCAACCTAGGTGTCCTTCAGTAAATGAATGGGCTACAAACTGTGGTATATATATACAGTGGAATCTTTGTTAGCTATAAAGAAGAACAGAATTATGTCACTTGCAGGAAAGTGGATGGAACTAGAGAATCTTATGCTGAGATTAGTTAGCCAGTCTCAGAAAGTAAAAGAGAAGTGAGGAGTCATATGTTTTCTTTCATATATGGAAGCTAGAAAGAAACTGGGAAACAAAAGAGACTTCAAATAAATGAGGAGAGAAGCCAGTAGAATAGTGAACGTGGATTTAGGGAAGGAGTTAGGTGGGGGAAGGAGGAGACTTGATGAAGGAAATAGTGCAAACAATCATATGTACATTCATGAAGCTATCAATACCAGTTTCACTATTATGAGTGGGGTGGGGGAGGGAATAGGGCAGGATCTGGAGGAAAATGCACTTGGCTCTCTGTGTCTATCACACTAAGCCTCAATATGATGTATAGTTACAATGTACCAATAAAAGCATATTTTAAAATGAAAAGTGAGGGTTGGGGATGGGGCTTAGTGGTAGAAGTATCCTCTACCATGCTCAAAGTCCTAAGTGTGATCCCTAGCACTGAGGGAAAGAAAATTGAGATGTGAGCCGGGCGTGATGGCGCACGCTTGTAATCCCAGTACTTTGGGAGGCGGAGACCGGAGGATCCGGGTTCGCGGCCAGCCTCAGCTTGCTCTCTCTCTCTCTCTCTCTCTCTCTCTCTCTCTACCTAGTGAGGCCCTCCGCAACTTCGTAAGACCTGGTTTCAAAATAAAGTATAAAAAATAGGGCTGGGGGTGTGGCGCGGAGGTAGAACGCCCCTGGGTTCTATCCCCAGTACCGCAAAAAAAAAAAAAAAAATTGAGATGTGGTTAAAAGGTATTTTTTATTGTAAAGAAGGAGATGAAATTTGGTGAAGATATTTAGTATTATTCTTCATTTAATATTAAGTTTTTCTATTGAAATTTAATATTGAATAAAGAAATGGATTATTATTCTCAGTTGTGTTTATGCAGTTTAATATTCCATTGGGGGAATATATTAGCTAGGAGATAAGGAAACATGACCACATGCATATACTTCTGACACTTAGCTGATTATATGTAATGGGTTATTCTTCCTGTCATCTTCTTTTTTAGACCTTACTGAAAATGGGACAAACATTTTTCCCTCTTATGACTTCAAATAGTGCCCAAAACATAGTCTTGGGAGACAGAGGTGTATGTCAGCCGCATAGCACTTGCCCAATATGCAAGAAGTCCTGGATCCCAAGCACTGTGAAAAGACAAAATCAAACAAACAACAAAACCTCTTGAGTCTATTACAATGACAGGAACACAGCAGAATTTTCCTTCAGGTCAATTCTTAAATAGCACTTTTAGAAAGAGACTCTTCCAGGCCCGGCGTGGTGGCGCACGCTTGTAATCCCAGTACTTTGGGAGGCGGAGACCGGAGGATCCGGGTTCGCGGCCAGCCTCAGCTCTCTCTCTCTCTCTCTCTACTTAGTGAAGCCCTCCACAACTTCGTGAGACCCGGTTTCAAAATAAAGTATAAAAAATAGGGGCTGGGGGGTGTAGCGCGGAGGTAGAAGGCCCCTGGGTTCAATCCCCGGTACCCCCCAAAAAAAATAAAAATAAAATAGAAAGAGACTCTTCCAATCATTTTATAAAATAAGAATTCCTCCCCAACTCTAAATACTTATTCTCCTTCCATGGTTTGTTTCCATTTTGTTTAGTTTTGGTTTTGTCTTATTTTATTTTTGTTTTTGTCAAGTTTTAATATTTATTACCATATGATATACCATACATATTGTTATTGCTTTGTTTATTGTGTAAGCTGTTATAAAAATGCAATAAATTAGTTCACTTGTAAAAAAAAAAAAAGAAACAAATTTATGTCTCTAAGTTCTGGAATGTAGAACATTCTACATCAAGTACCAACAGATGCAGTGTCTAGTGAGGGCCCTCTTCCTGTTTCATAGACAGACATTGTATTCTCCCTATTTCCTCTGTGGTGGAAGGGGAAAGTCAGGTCTGGGGCCTCTTTTATATGGGCTCTAAACCCATTTAGCAGGGCCCTCGTGACCTATTCACCTCTCAAGGCCCCACCCCTCAATACCATCACCTTTGGGATTAAGATTTCAACAAGTAAATTTGAAGGGGATAAAAACATTTAGATCTAAGCATGTGGGGCTAGTTTCCTCAGCATTAATAATAATGGCTAAGACTTAATAAAAGCTCAATAAATAGTCATGGAGCTAATGAATGAAAAAATGAGGAAGCAGAAAAAAATTATGTAATTTAAGACACTGTTTCACAAGGAAATTCTGCTATACAGCCTCAAAGTTAGCCCCCCCCCACGAAGGAAAAGAAAGGAAGAAAGAAAGGCAATTTTACTCACTTATTCAGATAATATATGCAATGCATATGTGTTTTCTTTTATCTAACCAATTAGTTTACACAGAGGACCTACTCTACACCAGGAACTATACTGGGAGCTAACTACTTTATTGCAAAGCAAATTTATTTGTGACTAATCTCCTATGTAATTTCTTCAAGGTGTTTGTTCATTAACTACTAATAATTTCTTAACAATTATTCACATGGTAACATATAACATTACAGTTTCAATCTCATACTGAATATTTTTATCTCATTTCTCATATTTAAAAGTCTTATCTCCTTAGCTATGTTATAAAATTTTAAGAACAGAATTCATGTCTTATCTTTTAACCTTTTCTGGTACCTTGAATATAGTAAGTGTTCATTAAATCCGTGTTATATTACAGAGTTATCTTTTTTTTTTTTTTTTGCGGTACCGGGGATTGAACGCAGGGGTGTTCTACCTCCGCGCTACATCCCTGGCCCTATTTTTTTTTTATACTTTATTTTGAAATCGGGTCTCACGAAGTTGCGGAGGGCCTCACTAAGTAGAGAGAGAGAGAGAAAGAGACAGAGAGAGAGACAGGGAGAGAGTGGGAGAGCTGAGGCTGGCCGCGAACCCTGATCCTCCGGTCTCCGCCTCCCAAAGTACTGGGATTACAAGCGTGCGCCACCATGCCCGGCTCAGAGTTATCTTATAATTTCTCTAACTGCCCCCAGGTCTTTGTAGTAGATGGTGTTAATGTTGATTGAGTAGAAATCTCTCACATGAATAACAACAGAGTCAACAAGGCAGCTGAGAAGGCCGGGAGGAGAGAGATATCTCTCCTACCTTCCTTCCACGAGTGTCTTACTTTTATTGAGGGTTATAACCAAAACATTGTAAGAATAATTAATCACAGGAAACAGCAAAACAGTCATGGGGTGAGTCAGGGAAAAACATCAAGGTAGTCACAGATGAATCAGGGAAGGAAAGGGTAAACAAGTTAGTTGTCAGGGTCTTTGCTTATCGGTCTCATTTGGTCCTTGGAGATTTGTCTGAGTGCAGAAATCTCCACTGGGGTGGGCAAGCCCAACTGAGGTGACCTCAAAGCTGATGATTAACAAGGCTCCCAACAGGTTTTCTTTTGAAATCCAAATGTCAGGGTCAGTGGTAAATTGGGATTCATAGAAAGTGAGACAGAAGAGCAGAGACAAATCAGGAACATCTCAATTATTGAAGGTTGATCCAACAAAGTTCTAGTTTTCATCTCTCTTCACATATTATTTTTCCTGAATTTGAACATACATCAATATTTTTATGTAACCAATTGACCTCTTTTTTAAATGAGATCCTTTATTAATATGAAAAAAGAACTCTCACAAGTGGGATCATACATTTATTTATAAGACTCAGTGTTGTTTTGACAAAAGAAAACCATTTCCTTGTAATGATCTGAAAATTACTGACAAGGAGGTGGGTCCTGAGGGAAATACAGTTTTGAAGGAAATAATGTTGACAGACACTTCTCCATGGGTCTCTCTCTTATCTACCCATCTTGCAATCAGAGGCACTGACTATGTGATCAAAGATATTTATAAAGCAAACAGTTCTGGAAGAAAATCATAGTGTCTCCCTTTTCTGCACATCACAGGATTCTTTTTTTCTGTCTGAGATAATAAAGGTAATGTTTCCCTCTGGCCCCAAGTTCAGGCAAGTTTATTGCCCATTACAAAGGACTTGAATTATTTAAGTCCAGGATTGCATATACATGTGCAATATCCAATTTGCCCACTCCACATCACTCTTTGGATTTGAGGGATTAGGAGAAATAACATGAAAATGAAGCTTATTTCCCCTTCTATTTCATGAATAATAAATGTCTTTTATTCTTATCTAGAGCCTTGTATTTTCTAATAGCATTCCTGAGAGATGTTGGTAGAAGTTTATTTACCTTGTAAGTAGGGTGTAACCTCAGACCATGAACAGTAACTATCAGTGCAACCTAATTTATGCAAAGCAAACGTATAGAGGGGGTATATATACAATAAGGGTAGCTACTTCTCCCAGGTAAGGTTCCTAGCCAATGTAATACTGAGTTTATCGAGAAAAGATATTTCCCCACTCCCTTGACAATGGGAAGTTTATTAAGGTCACTCTATAGATTCATTGAGTTCTGTTAAAATTTCACCTATAAGCACAAACAGTATTATCTGCAATATACTCTCTAATATTAATACATGAACACAAAAACCTACTACAGAAAAAACTCAATATGCCTCCACCCATATAATAGCATTCAACAAATATTCATTATAACTTAACCTTCAAATGTTTGATATCAGTCAGTCTCCCAGCATTATCCTACAAAATTTTATACTACACATTTGTAGAATGTATAAATAGACAATATCAATTACACATAATCAAAGTTAGAAAAACCTTAAAAATATACATGGATTTTTATGATGAGGACATAGACTCATATCTAGCAGATTAAGCATGGATGGTGAAAAATAATGATAATAATAATGCTAGTAAGAAAATCTAGAAAACTAAATTTGCAGCAGAGGTATGAAGAAAAAGGTGACCTTGTATGGTACTTTTGTTGCAGCAGGTGTTATCTTTGATAAATGGTACTTGTAAATCAGGGGTAATGTGGTATAGTCCCAATTGACACATAAAATAAAAGTGCTTCTGATGAACTTTGTAAATGCCACACAGCAGATGCCCATGTCAGCTATTAACATTCATGTATTTTCTTATTAAATAGAATGATAGAAATTAAATATAATTGCTGGCCACATAGTAATATATTCAAAAGATGCATGCCCAAGATGTTTTATGCTTTCAGAATAAAAGTTAAAAAAGAATAGCCTTCAAAATTTACATCTAAAGTCATGTTTTATCCCAGATGATCATATAAGCTGCTATCTTTTCAATGTTTGTCCTCTCCAAAATTTATGTAAAAATGTAATTTCCAGTGTGATAGAATTAAGAGGTGGAAACTTTGGAGGTGATTAGACCATGAGGATCCCTTTTGATGTGATCGATAGCATTTTAAAAGTGTGTCCAACCCCCTTCTGCCTCTTTGTCCTTCCATGTTCCACCATGTGATGGCACAGCAAGGAGACCCTTGCAATACACCATATAATGTTCTGTGCATCAATGAATTTATCACTATGAATCTCACTACCATGTATAAATACAATGAACCAACAAAAATTAATTAATTAATTAATTACCTTTTAAAAAGAAGGCCCTTGCCAGATACCAGGTCTTGATCCTAGACATTCCAGTCTCAAGAACTGTGAGAAAGTAAATTTTGTTCACTCTAAATTTCCCAGTCTCAGGTTTTCCATTACAGGAGAACAAAATGGACTAAGATATAACTATTATACAAGTTTCTAGACACCTTAAAATGATTCTTCCTGTTAGCATGACTTAACATCCCAAGTCAAAAACGCCTGTGAAAATGCTGTGTTTCTGAGTACTTGAAAGTAATATACAACATCAAGATGATATCTGAGAGTATATGTTTACCCATTGACTAAGTAACATTGAAAATATATACAGCCTCTATTTATATCTAACCTAGCCACCATATTTTTAAAAAGAATATCTCATTCCTGATTAAGGCTAAAAAATGAGGGCTTCAAAATTATTGCAGGAAGGTTTACTGTATCTTTCTTCACTCATTAAAAATACATGTATATACATGATGATATATACATATCGTCATGCTGTCATAAATTAAACAGTTATTGAGTGCCTATAGTACGCCAGACTCTGTGTTGGACCATGGGACACATCAGTGAATACAGCATATAACCTTGTCCTCTTCAGCTTACAATGTAACACTGGTGAAGCAATTTTAAAATTTAATTGAAAATGGACATGAATCATTTCCAACTGTAGTCCAAATAATGCTCAATAAAATTTTAAAAACTTGTGAATGGTCTTTAAGAGCATAAATAAAAAGAATCTATTGGACTCAGATGGGAAATAGGAATGACTATGTTTCTGGTATATTAAAGATTAATAAATCTTCCAAGTTGCCCTCTCCATCAATGATGTTTGACTAGCTGTATCATAGGAACACATTCAAATGCAGTGAAAGGTCATATGTTTTCTCTCATATGTGGAAGCTAGATAGTAATAAGGATACAAGAGGGACTTTTTTTTTTTTTTTGCGGTACCGGGGATTGAACCCAGGGGCTTTCTACCTCCGCGCTACACCCCCAGCCCTATTTTTTATACTTTATTTTGAAACTGGGTCTCACAAGGTTGCGGAGGGCCTCACTAAGTAGAGAAAGAGACAGGGGGAAGTAGAGAGAGAGACAGGGGGAGGGAGGGAGAGAGAGAGAGAGAGAGCTGAGGCTGGCCGCGAACCTGTATCCTCCGGTCTCCGCCTCCCAAAGTACTGGGATTACAAGCGTGCGCCACCTCGCCCAGCTTACAAGAGGGACTTTAGATAAAGGAGGAGAAACCCCAGTGGAGCAAGGGAGTTGGTCCAGGGGAGAGTAGGGCAAGGGAGAATTAACAAAGGAGGCACTTCCATTGATGTTATGTACATATGTGAGAATACCGGTGCCAATCTCAATATCATGTATGGGAAAGGGGAGGGAGTAGGGAGAGAGCTGGGGAGGAAAGCTAACCAAGTGCTGTGTGCAAGTGTGCCCCTGTCACTCTGAACTACATTATGATGTGAGACTAAAAAGCACCAACAAAGCCGGGCGTGGTGGCGCATGCTTGTAATCCCAGTACTTTGGGAGGCGGAGACCGGAGGGTCCGGGTTCGCGGCCAGCCTCAGCTCTCTCGCTCTCTCTCTCCCTGTCTCCCTCTCTCTCTCTCTCTCTTTAGTGAGGCTCTCCACAACTTCGTGAGACCTGGTTTCAAAATAAAGTATAAAAAAATAGGGCCGGGGGCGTAGCGTGGAGGTAGAACACCCCTGCGTTCAATCCCCGGTAACCACACACAAAAAAAGCACCAACAAAAGTACATATGTGTGTGTATGTATATATGGTATATATATATATGGTATATACATATATATACATATATGTATATATGCCATATATACAATGTATATATATGTGTGTGTATATATATATAACATATATACAATATATATAGTACAATATATATTAATACAATTTTGTACAACACATATGGTATATGTATATATACAATATATAGTATATATATACATATATATGCTTTTATATATATAAATAAAAGCAATACAATAGAATTGTCTTGGTCTCATTCAGACAGAATAACCAGTCATAGATTAATAGAGGAGAGTTAATATTCTAGGTTCCTTTTTTATTCTAGATTTGGAAATTTTGCTCTCCTTTAAAGTCTCAGAGTTTTATGACCATATTTAAAGGTTGATTCTCAAAATAGTAGGTTTTCTACCTTGTACTGAAATGCTATCATGCTGAATGCTATCATTTTTTCTTCATAATAACTGAATTTTAAAATGGAGTTGAAATGCTATGCCTACAGATAAATTATCTGAAAATTAACAACTTAATAATATTTTACAGGTTCAAGATGAGTATTAGTATATTTTATTTAAAACAAATAGTCTAGGGTGGTCACTGCAACTTTTAAAACCCCCCAAATGGTTGTCAGTTGTCATAAATGCTCCATGCAAAGGCACTGCATAACCCAAAGGATATTGTGTGTGAGAAACAATAAGCATTTTTACTTTTATCATTGCATTTTAGACAGTGCCTGGCTACATTGCCTAGGCTGGCCTCAAACTCCTGGAGTTAACGGCAATTCTCCTTTCTCAGTCTTCTGAGTAGCTGGGACTATAGGCAGTTTACCATACCTGGCAACATGTTAATTAGAGGTCCTTAAAAGTTTTATTTATGAGTTAGATTTTATACTACAGGAAATCTTTAATAAATATAATATACCACTTTTAAAGAGTTACAATTGAGATATCTGTACAAATTAATATAACTTACTATATTTTAATCTATGAAACATCATCCAATGAAGGAAACATTACATTGTAAATTTCAATATTCTGTTACTATAATTTTGCATCTTTTATTAATATTTACAACAATAGAATTATGTACTTTTAACTTTAAATCTTGACTTTGCCAAAGGGCAAAATTACAATTTAACTTAAACATATTTAATCAGCTTTATTGCATTAGATGAGACTTCCTTCCATAAAAATAGAATGAGTGTTCTATGGTCCAAGAAGAGAGGATTGATTTTATAGAGAAAAAGGTTGAAAACACCAGAAATAAGAAAAAAACAACTGATCATTTCAGTTATTTTCCTTGATTTGAACAATATACAATGTATGCATATATCAAAACATCACATGGCGCCTCATACATTAAAAAAAAGCAAAGTTACTTCACTTATAAGGTAGAACTGGGAGACAAAACAATAGAAAAATAGAAAAAAAACTGATTAACATCAGGTTCCATTATACTACCTGCTTTTATGGAAGAATTAACGTGGAGGATACCGCATTCTTACGTCAATTGAAACTATGTGTATATATTTTCTTGACAGTACTGGGGATGGAGCCCAGGACTTTGACTGTGCTAGACAAGTACTCTACCACTGAGCTACATCCCCAACCCTGTTTTTTTTTTTTATCTGTTATCTAACAACTTGAAATTTGAGGCTCCAAAATTCTTTATTTGTATTTACTTATTTTTGGTACTGAAGATCACACCCAAGACCTCACACATGTTAGGCAAGCACATTTCCACTGAATGACGTTCCCGACACTTTTTAATTTTTATTTATGTATTTATTTAGTGGTACTGGGGATTGAACCCAGGGGTGCTCTACATCTGAGCTACTCCCCTAGCCCTTTTTATTTTCATTTTGACACTTGGTCTCTGCTGTTCTCCCACTCAGGCCTCAAATCTGCGATCCTGTTGTCTCAGCTTCCCAAGTACCAGGATGATAGGTGTGTGCCACTGTGCCCAATTTAATTTTTATTTTGAGACAGGGTCTTACTAAATTGTTCAGGCTGACCTTCCTCAAACTTGAGATCCTCCTACCTGAGCCTCTTAAGTAGCTGGGATTTCAAATTTGCACCACCATGCCTGACTAAGGATCCAAAATTCTTCCACATTCCATTAAATCCAACATTTTAAAGTAGGATATTCTTGCGAGCTTTTTCTGTATTTAAAATACAGCACTAGGAGTTTGTAACTATAGTGGTCATTATGAGTAAATATTTCAAATACCTCAAAAGCATAAGCACAATATTTTCATTAAAGTTAGTTAAATGTTTTGACTCTAAATTAAAATGTAAAATTACTAATTATATTGCTACAACATATATGTACAGTATTTTTCCCAAAGTATACCAGTTTCTTTTATTGAAAGACAGTTATTTTTATTCATCCTCTGCTTCAAATAAATACCAACATCAAAAAATAAAATATCTAAAATAGGACGCATGTCACCCTAACTGAATAGCTCTCTTATATGAAGTGTCAGGGGAAATTGCTTTACTTAATATTATCAGAAGTGCACACAACCCTTATCTCTGACTGGAATTATTAGGGAAAAATAACTTTGAAATAGCTTGGTTTCTTGCCTTTTTCTAACTTTGCTCCTTTTCTATGAAGTCTGGTGCATTTTATCATGATTATAAAGAAATAGCAATAATTAAAATATTAATGGATGGATGGTATTATCTCTTTTGCATTACTGTTAATCAAAATGTTCATAATGAAAACTTGAGCAAATGAACAAAGACAATAAAAACTGTTTTTCTACATTATTCAATAGGTGAACAGAATGTTACAAGTACTTCAGGAAATAAGTATTCTAATATGCCTTTATAATTTACATTAATTTAAATAGACTTAGTTTGATTAATTGACAAGTGTCAATTATATAAGCTCCTATTTTAATGGATAATTTTTCTCCAAAACAATAAAAATTTAAAATAATAGAGGAAATAGATCAGAGATTTCAATGTGCAAAGAAAAAATAAATGTTATTACTTATTTCTAAAGAAATCAAGGGTTAGAAATCATACTAGAAACAAAATATTTAGAAATAATGGGCAATGAAAGCTCTGTTTTATAAAATAGAAAAGGATAAAAACTAATAACTAATATTTCAACTCAATGAATTAGGAAATAAAATGAACCTAAAAAGTAGAAGAAAATAAATAAGAAGAAACTATTAACATAGGAAGAAAAGAAATAAAAGTCAGGATTAACAAAATTGAAAAGTGTTTTTGGAAAAGCAATAATATAGACAAATACCTGGAAATATAATTTTTAAAAGAGAGAAAAAGGGCAAAAAGATTATCATAAATACCCAAAAAGGGAGGAGCATAAATGCCCATAAAATATAGAAACAACAAAAAATGAAGTAATGTCATAGTTTCTATGAATAAATTGTGTACACACATATATGCTAAATCAGAAGAATGCTAAAATGCTATAAGAACATAAAAATAACCAAAAAATGGATCCAGAAAAAAGAGAAATCAGAATATATCTATATATTTTTGCAGAAATATATATGATATATATGATATTTCTGCAAAACTCTTCATACATCTCCAGCTCTCTACCAAAAACAGAAGGGGAAGGCAGAAGCAAACCCAAGGTACAAATGGTTTCTCTGGCCATCCTTACCTTAAATTCAAGGATAAACAAATTCCTATCTAATCCAGTTTATTGTAGATAGTAGAATAAAATAAAATAATTTTATGAGCTGATAGAAGCTTGATATCAGAACTGGGAAGGATATTTTAAGACATATGCCAATTGGTTCCATCATGACACTTTTTAAAAAATGGTGTTAAACATAGCCCCAATAAAGTCATTTATCTATCCTACTTTATTTCTTTTTCATTAAATAACTTTAGAGGACTCATACTTTTTATTTCATTTTTTTTGTATTTTGATCTTTCACTCATCTAGAATTTGTTTTGGAGGATAATATGAGGTATAGGTTTATCTTGAAAGTTCCCTTACCATCATATTGTTGGGTAATTGTGTCAATGCTATTCAAATGAAAAACTTGGCAGATTGTATTGATCATGAAGTCAATGCACACCGGCTGTGCTGGTCAGATGTAGACATGTTATGTACTTGATTTTAAAGCCAGAATGAGAGAGGAATGTGGGAAACATACAGCATGATTAAGGATGGGTAAAATAAATGCTGCGGTTCAGGAGATTTGACAGCTTTAATTCCATATAAATCAAGGATTCTTCTGTGAAGGAAGAACTGAACTGGGGAACCTCAGAATGTCTGTGCAACTCCAACTCTACACTGCACACTTATGACCCTAATCTTCTCTTGCCAGTCCTGCTGTGGGAGGCTTGGAGTAAGACCACGTGATCTTCAATGTCTCTTATCAGATAATTCTTTGGTTTCCTATGAAAATATAATTCAGCTATCCTATGAGATTGGATCAATGAAAATCATCAATAAATCCTTTTAAAATTAATTTTAGGCATTGTTTTAAATGCCTATGTAGACCAGTCCATAGTCTATATGCATCCTGAGTTACTTTTTCTTTATAAGTAAATAACATCTACTTCCTAATCCTCATGTGAAAACTAAGGATGGAAGTAAAGCATGAGGAGAGTTCGGCAGGGGTTTGCTTTAATTTTTATGATTCTAACATTCAAGAATGTAAAAAAAAAATACTTCTTATCATCTATTTATAATGCCTAATCACACTTTATTGAAGTTATTTAATATACAACTCCCAAGGGTTTTGGCAAATCTTCTTCATTTTCTCAAATGGCAGCTAAAATTAAAAAGGGAAAATAGGTAATAAAAACAACTAGCATAAATTATACAAAATTATGTTTTATTAAGTATTTTTATTTTAATAGTAGGTAGTATAAATTAGTGAATTTAATATGCATTTCAAGTTTCATCTAGGGATACATAATTCTTCATAAGGGAATTAGTTGCATGATAGGAAAAATTTAGATGAACAACAACAATAAAAAGCTAGGAGTCTCAGAATTATTTCTTTGATACATATATAAATACAATCAGTACTTTTCAAAAGAAAACCAAAATCTACATTTAAAAAAAATAAACATCTTATTTGCAATGAGGTAAAGTATTCTTTTAATACACTTATCATATTAGTCTATATAACACTAAGGATGACACACTGATGCTGAAGTATAGAAGCACGAGTAGAAACATGCATATTGAGCAGTAACAGACAAAAATATCACAGCACTGGCTGTTGGGTCTCCAGAATCCTTTGTCTAACCACAGTTACTGAAGTCATTTGTTGCTATACAACACACTAATATTTTATGAATAATAGATATGGTGTGGTTGGATTCACTCCCTCAAAACATTATTTCAATATTCTCTTTTTTGTCAGTCATGGAATGCATTGTTAGTGCTCAATCCACCTGCCTAAATATTAGTATAAAAAATATTTGTGGCAGAGTCTTGATCACAAACTAAATAATTTTACCTTTTTCCTCTTGAAATCAAGTCTCTTTAACTCAGTATATTTACATGTCAGAAACTGTTATGGCCTGTTGTGTAATAATAATCTCAGTATATAAGGCAAAGGAATATACTCATCTAAAGGTACTATTCATTAGAATGATGAAACATAAACAAATACAAACATGTAAGTCATTGTTATGTATGATTTTTCATTATTTTACAACTGGAGGCATTTATTTCATGGTTACATAAGATTATCCACATAAATTATACTTTTAGAAAGTCATTACTGATTTTCTTTGTTTATCAATCATTTCCTAAAACTATTATTTCTATTTCTTTTGCAGAATTACAAAAGTGCATGTGTGCTTTCTCAAGCTGAAAGAGCAGTGTAAGCAAATTTAGGGGAAAATGAATTAGATCAAAACATTGCCAAGGTCATTTTTTCTTTCAATGAGAAATATTTAAAACTTTTCAATTAGCTTCAAATATTTCACTTACATAAAGAATAGTAAAGTATACCAGCAAACACAACTGATGTGTGTGTGTGTGTGTGTGTGTGTGTGTGTGTGTGTGTGTATGGTACTGGGGATTGCACCCAGGGGCATTTTACCTCTAAGCTACAACCTCCAGACCTCTTTATTTTTTGTTTTGAAACAGGTCTCACTAGGTTGCTGAGAATCTTGCTACATTTCTGAGGCTGTCTTCGAACTGCGATTCTCCTGTCTCAGCCTCCCAAGTACTGGGATTATAGGCGTACACCACTACATTCAGCCACAATGTTATCTTTCTTGATATTTAAAATAGTTGATGCTTTGAATTAATGCTTTTCTACTTTCAATAAATTATTTTCCATTGTAAAAAAAAAACTTCAATTTTCCAAATTTGAGATGTCATAAAGAACAATAGCTGCTGATGGAATTTTTTTTTGTTCTGGGGCAATTGGGTTGCCCACACATGTGGATAAGTTCTAGACATTAAGAGAAGTCATAATAATAAGGAATAGACGACACTCATATTTATCTTATATAATGCACATTGGGTCTTGGGATTTTTCTCTGTGGACACTTACTTTAGTGTTCATTCACTCATTCCTGTATCCATCTTCTCTTCCATTATTCCACAGGCTCAGTAACAGCTGTTTACTGAGTGACTATAATTCAAAAGGAATTGTGTGTACTATATAAATGTGAACATGGAAGTAACACTGCAAACATGTTTTTGCCCTCAGAGGGTTTCCCATCTATATTTAGAAAGATTCACATAAAATAAATTAAGAATAAATAATACTGGAAATTGTGGCAAGTACTAAGAGAAAATCATAGATGCACTAGATTATTTATGAGTGGTTTCTTATCAAAGAAGACAATTTGTACACCCTCATACTTGTCAACATAAGCAAAGAACGAAGGGACAGACATAGGCAGTATTGAGGAATTTGCTATGAAAAATTAAGGATCTCTAATCTGAGGGCTTCTATTTTTGAGAGACGGTATGAAGCAGGATTATCAAATGAAAATGTGGCTTTTGGAGATATAGAAGAAAGTAATAAAAGGTGTGAAACAGATGTTGCCGGTCATGGAAAGTAGGCTGACTAGAGAAATATGCCCACACTACTGAGCACTGTAGAATGCTCATTAGTATTCATGATGGTGAACATTAAATGGCCCCAGTGTGTAAATTGCTCCAGCAATATTTGACCACATGGCTACAAAAAGCTTGAAGGAATTTTGTTGGAACTTTTAAGTAATATGGAGATAGGAACAAAAGAGATCAAAGTAGTTGCAAGCAGAAACTGTAAAGATAAATAATAAAATAACATTGTGAGTAGGTCAAAAAATAAGATACAGCTGGTTGCATAAAAGGACCACAATAAATGGTTCAATGAGATATGTTGAGGTCGAATTATTGGAAATCATAATGCGACTGAAGATGTTTCTACGAGGGGACTTAGAAAAGAAACTAAGGAAAGATTGTGATTAAGTGTGGCATTGTTTGTATGGCAAGCTATTTTTGGTCATGTCAAGAACCTGACTTTGATGGTCAAAATATGTGGCAGAGAGGGAATAATGTAATAGTTTATTGATAAATAAAACATGAAGGAAATGAAACCTGGAGTATTGGATGGGCCATCTAGGTTGTTGTGATATCATTTAAAGCTATCAATGAAACTTAGGATGTCTGAGGACTGAATGTGAAAGTCTTGTGAGAAAGGAAAGTGACTAGGAGGTTGGAAAATGAAGTCATATTGATGAGGAGATGGTTAAAATTCTGGCAGCAAAGTCTCATTTATAATTGCTTTTCCAGTTGGTTGTGGTGGTTCATTCCTGTAATCCAGGTAGTTTGGAGGCTGAGACAGGGGATCTCGGGCTCAAGAGCAGCCTCAGTAACTTAAGGAGACCCCCAGCAACTTAGGGAGACCCTGTGGAGCACGCTTGTAATCCCAGTACTTGGGAGGCTGAGAAGGGAGGATCCCGGTACGCGGCCAGCCTCCGCTACTTAGTGAGGCCCTCCGCAATTTAGTGAGACCCTCTTTCAAAATAAAGAATAAAAATAGGGCAGGGGGTGTAGCTCAGAGGTAGAATGCCCCTGGGTTCAATCCCCAGTACTGCAAAAAATAATTTTTTTAACTTAAAAATGGAGCCGGGCGTGGTGGCGCACACTTGTAATCCCAGTACTTTGGGAGGCAGAGACCGGAGGATCCGGGTTCACGGCCAGCCTCACCTCTCTCTCTCCTTCTCTCTCTCTCTCTTTCTCTCTCTCTCTCTCACTCTCCCTCTCTCTCTCTCTCTCTCTCTCTCTCTCTACCTAGTAAGGCCCTCCGCAACTTCATGAGACCCGGTTTCAAAATAAAGTATAAAAAATAGGGCCAGGGGTGTAGAGTGGAGGTAGAATGCCCCTGGGTTCAATCCCGGGTACTGAAAAAAAAATGGCTGGGTTATAGCATGGAAGTAGAGCTCCCATGAATTCAATCCCTGGTACCACACACACAAAATAATAATAGTTACTCTTTCAAGATGAAGTGAGAGTAATACTTTTGACCAGCCATAGGAAACAAGGAGGAAAATGAGTATGGAGTAATCATTAACCTCCAAAAACTCTGTAAGGGAAATTATGTTCTCAGGAACATGGCTGCTTTTCAGGAAGTGGGAGCAAATGTTTTGAGAGGAAGTAGAGAATGTTGAGGATTTAGATGATATAGGAAAGTGAGATTTTCAGACACTTGTAGTAGCTCCTCTCATGTTCATGTTCCTGACTCTTGTAACTCATGATTACTTCTGTAATAAACTATCTGTGCACAGGCTTTTATTTTAGAACTGCTTTGAGGAAAAGACAGTCTGGAAGATAATGGAGAAGTAGTTAGGCTTGTGCAGTGGTGGAGGCAGAGATGTATGCTACAAAGGATTTGGTCATCATCATTTCTAATAATAAAGTGAGATTACAAACTAGCCCTGGGTTCCAAAAGTTTCCGAGAGGTGCTAATTTGGGAGGAATTTAGGAAGTCAGATATAATTTTTTGGAGCACTTTAAGGCATAATCCATCTGGGGTCATAGGTTAGTTGACTTGTTCCAGTTCTTCCTACCACATTGACTACAAGTAAATTTTTTGATCCATTTCTTCCTCTTATAGCAGAGAGAGAAAGACAAATAATTTTTTAAGAAGATAAAACACTGGAAAAGAAGTAGACCACAATTTTCCTAAGATTACATTGTCATAGTTTGAGTTGTGTTCTCCCAAAATTCATGTGGTAAATTCCTAACCCCCATTACCTGAGAATGTGGCTTATTTGGAGACAGGGTCTTCACAGAGGTGATCAACTTGAGGTCATTAGGGTAAGCCCTAATCCAATATGACTGGTACTTTTTTTTTTTTTTTGCGGTACCCGGGAT